>JAQGBY010002983.1:0-20793 GCA_034698785.1 Mycogona germanica | reverse complement strand
ATATTAATCTACTGTATAGAAATGCGCAAAAAACGCAGTAATGACTACGTCACGGACAATAATAATTAAAAATAATAACAGTAATCATGTAATTTTCTCTGATATTATTTTTAATTATTATTGTACGGACAATAATAATTAAAAATAGTAACAGTAATCATGTAATTTTCTCTGTTTTATTTTTAATTATTATTGTCCGTGACGTAGTCATTACTGCGTTTTTTGCGCATTTCTATACAGTAGATTAATATGTAGGTTTTTTTTGTCTATGTTCTTGTCAACTGTAATTTTTTGTAGTAACATTAGTAAATTTATGGTTTTTTACTTATCTTTAATTAATGTGCTTGTAGTCGATTATTTTGTTTCCGCGTCCAGCGTTACACTCTTTCAATTATCTAGGCATATCATACGATTGGGGTCGCGAATAAGTAGGAAAGAGCTTCACTTTCAACGTTTAGGGAATTGGACTGCGAACATGTGCTCTTATACAAACAAACGTATTAAAAAATAAAGTATTCTTGGAAGAGCAGGTGAAAATTTGTAAATGAAAGCAATATCATTTGTTGGGAATTGAGACGTACTGGTGGTATCCAAAGTCATAATATTTAAAAAATATTAAAAAACATTTCTGTCGTTTGTCTAAATTAAGAGAAATCCACTGGCTTCCGAATAAGTAAGTCATCCAAAGCATTTCAAACGCACTGATAAATTCAGCGATCATTTGGTCAGAATACTAATATTAATGTTTAAACAAGATCAGTGATTAGGCATTATGTGAGAGTAAATTGTAATTTATACTTATCGGGAGCTGGCCCTTCCGTTCGGCCCGGGACTACCCTGAAAATCATTCTTGTATAATCGGAGCTCTCAGCCGACTGAAGGTCAACATTTATTGACAGTTGACTACAACATGATTGTAGTTGATGCTGACAAAGGGGGCTAACCTGCTTGGCTCTCTCTCTCGAATATACCTGGCTCATGTAATCGCATTTAATGTGTACTCATCTAAGAGTACACAGTTGTGGGCCTTGAAAGAAAAACTATAGCTGGAATATCGATATTCCTGGAGGATGCACCCACGTGAGTAATACAGCTAATTTTTTAAGAATTATTCCTTATCACAGAAAAAAGATTATAGTGAAAATAAGCGTTTCTAGATATCGGAATAGCAATCAGCCATCCACGACTTTATGAAATAGTTATCAAATAGTTTTCAAATATTCGGCACAGGACAATTTCAAAGAAATGAAATGCATTTTCACCGTGTATATCTTTTTTTTAATCTAATAGTATATCTAAGTGATTCTATAGTATTATTTATCAAATGTATCAAGTGAATTAAATCAATGGCAAATAATTGATAAATAGACCATCGCATTTAAAAATAAATAAATAAATGCAATTTTGTGTATAATTCAAGTTCCAGATTTTCATATCTAAACACGATTGCATGTAATGAACCCAGCATATATAGCATTATCCCGTGAAAGGTCTTATCTGAAATTAATTAACAGCTTCAATTTTATTTTATCCATATACATTGTGGCCTAAAAAGTCGTGTTGCTAGAAATTTGATAATAAAATTGCAACTCTTTAATTTATTCAATTAAAATTTGGCACGCATGTTGGTCTTTCCTTTCTTTACGAATTGGCCTCGCGCACGTGCAACTCCGTGACGTCATCATTCGAATTATTTATTCTTTATGATGAAATTTCTATCGAAACGTTTTTTTAAAGTATTTCAATCAATAATCAATTTTTTTAAAAACAACTATACTAAACTAAAAATTCGATATAGAACAGAAATATTAGAAAGGATATTAGAATAATTCTCTGTCAAAAGCTTTCGCTGAATCCATGTTCTGCTGCAAAAGGTCGACAACTAATTTTTTTATTATAAGACACGAATTCTTTTTCGTTCTAATAACAAAAGTAATTATATCGATATATATTTGCGCTTTGCATTATTCCAGCTTGATTTAAAAGAAATTGGTGCTACACATAGTTTAAATTGTCTCCCCTAGAGGCAGACCATTAAGCGCCTACCAATTAAGTCACTTCACGATTCTGGTCGCGAATTTGATTTACGCAACTAAAATTTTAGTAATTTTTAATTTTAGTTTTAAAAGAGATTAGTTAGCTACAGTCCTGATTATTTGAAGAGCCAAGAACCAAAATAATTTAATTGGGGGATAGGTTGCTCGGTTGCCTATGCTGTAAGCATGCTTAAAGTTATCCAACGAAGTAAAAGGAGACGCCGACGGTAGTAAATACACAAACGGGAGAGTGATTGAAGGACTGCAATCAGTAACGGCGACTGTTTTATTATATTGTAATCACGGCGCAGTCACTGTATACACATTTTTGTCTCCATCTATATAGAAATCGTATGCAACTCATACATTGTGGTTTTATTTAAATTCGGTTTTTATTGTCAAAATATATATACGTGTAATATAAGTAGTTCCTGGTAATTATCTTAGAACTTGTCGCCGTTACTGATTGCAGTCCTTCAATCACTCACGTTTGTGTATGCTTAAAGTTGGTTGAGATATTTCAATTGTGCTCGAGATTGGGGCAAATTGGCCTTTGAGATCGTGTCCATCGCGAGCGATACAAATCACGGGCTAGAAGCTTATTAAAAGTGAACGTACCCTCTCAAGCACAATTGAAATGGGCGAATTGTCGAAGCACGGACGAGCGGTTCGTGTTGATTCTCTTCAATGTCTAAACGCACCTTGATAAGTATGCTTGGAATAAGTATGCTTGGTCAGTATAATTATCTAAGCCTTAATTGTGACAAAATAATCGTCGATAAACGTCGACGCTAAAATATTCTGCAATCACAAACATAGATATACAATGGCGGTCTGCACTCTTACGCCCTGCAGAGATAAAATTATTGATGTTACTTTGCACATTATCTCAAGCAGTATAAATAATCGCAAATGGATCTAATTGTGACTGATTTACGGGCCTTGTGCCAAATAAAAAGATAAGTTGGTTGTCGCCAATTGTAAAAACGCTTCATACTTGTAGAGGTGATACAGACATCGGCACGTTTTGATCACATTTTCAATGGAATTTGTGTCTTAAGTCATTTTATTATTTTAATCGCAATCATCCTAAGGGCAAAGTGGAACATTGAGCGTTCGTGTCATCAGGTAACGTGAGATACATATGCATAAAGTACGAGATACGTGATTGAAATAATGCTCATGAGAATGGATCATAAAGAGTGAATGGCGCTGGTTCATTAGTCCAGAGTATCTTTAGCCATTTTAAAGGAATGGTACAGGGTGCGAAAAACTTATGCTTCTTGATTTTTATTACATTCAAGAAATAAAAATCAAATTATGTTGCTTTTGAGTGTATAAAATATTAATATTTATTTTTCATAATCTATCGAATGGCGGGATCGGATTAACTTTGAAAATAAGAAAAATAGTGTACTGTTACGTTGTTTGGTCAGAAATTTTGTGTTCGAATCTCAGAAACTTCCGAAACTGCTAGCGATATATTTAAAATTTAACATTATTATTTTGAGTTTGTCCGTTTGTTCTCATTTCGTCTAACGCTATCAACAAATATTATCAGAAATATTGAAGCTACCAAAAGTCATAGATCAGGCGTAACAGTCTATAAAAAATTGCATTTCTTGTCAACGTGATTTAAAATATTTTCTAACTAAACTAAAATATGTCATTATCCATTATCTAAACCTCAGAGCACAAAGACTTTCTTTTCGGACGATATTTTTAACATGCAATACGTTACATTACAAAATATGAATCCAAATCAAACAAAAATACTGACAAGGAAATTGTTTCGTGGTTTATTCATTGTGCACTTGCATTAAGATGATATTTACCCTCTAGCAGCATCGGTACAACTTCAAAATATTAGCCAAGGACAAGACATAGTTTGATCGAAGTGGTCATCGCGTGTAGAAAACATGAAATTACTTGCGTCCGTAGAGATATGTGGTGACATCACTCATTTCTGCGTGAAAAAAAACCAATCTCACTAAAATTCCCACCAAAAGTGAGTTTTCGCAAACTGTCTTTAATGGTTGGCATGGTATTTATAAAGTGTAGGCGACCTCCATCACTACAACCGTCTAATTGTATTTGCGTGTGATTCAAGCTTTTTGAAAATGCCAAATCATGATGTTTCAAAGTGGTTCCAAATATGACTCCTGCAGATAGTCAACAATTGTATTAGTGCTTGGCGTGGTGGGCGGCGCTGGCATTTTAAATATTCGTCACTGGCTAATTGTGTTTGCGTGTGATTCGAGTGTTTTGAAAGTGCCAAATCATGATGTGCTAAAGTGATTTCAAATTTTTGTTATCAAGTAGTTTTAACAAATTCTAAAACAATTTTAAAAAAAAATTCGCATTAACTCTTACAATGAACTTAAAATCATGAATAAATGAAACAGTCTGTTCTCCCGAGACAGAAATGCTGTTATTGTGAGTTTCATCATTTGAACCTCAGTTTTCAAACTATAATTTTCTCAATGTCGAGTTTTAATTTGTAAGGTATTTTCTTTCTTAAGTAAATTCGCAGAGTGGTAAATTAATCAAATTCTTGAAACAGCAAGCATGTTATGGTTTATTTTTTTAAATTAAACTTTTAATCGCTTTTCCAACTTGTATCCTAAACCTTTTAAGATTTCGTGGAACGATTTTACTCACAAACACAGTTTTCAAAATTGTAGTGAAACAATTAAATAAGTTGACTATAATGAATTTTCAAAATCCTTAAGCGTTTTTGTCTGATTTACATGAAATTTACAACTAATAATTAATATCCCTCATTTATTGCAATAAACCAGACTAACCATGGCGATCTGGATGGGATTTATTGTGGTGACTCTGCTCAGCTGTTTAGCAGTGTCGACAACAGAGAGCGCTCGCGTACTGGTGTTGCTGCCATTCTCGTCCAAAAGCCACCTGAACGCCTTCACGCCCATCATAGAAGAGTTGGCTAGACGCAACCATGATGTCACCTTCGTCACTGTGTTCGAGCCAACGTCGACCATCGCCAAGTCACCCCGCGTCAAATGCTACGTGATGCACGAGGCGCGAGCCTACTTTGAAGAGATGATGGCTTTGTCCAGCAACATGACTACCTTCACTATAAATGTGATCTTCGAGATGGGCCCCCTTATGCAGGAGTCGTGCCGGAGGGCCCTTAACGATACAAACTTCAAGAAGTTCATGAAAGAGCCGGGAACCTACGACGTGGTCCTGGTCAGTGCCCTCATGAACCACTGCTACCTGGCCTTTACTGCGACCTTCAAGGTATAAATTTGTCAATATCAAAGTAAAGCATTTATCTTAAGTAATCTTGAGTAATATGAAGAAATCAACCGAATATCTATTTTCAAGACTCTGGATCATCTTTCAGGAATGCTTGCAATTTTTAGGATGCTTGTTCAGTCCTTGTCGAACATGTGACATTCACAATTTTTTCAGTCATAATTTGACAACCAAATTGAAGAACATAAGGATATATTGAAATACGAATATTCATATAATTAGTCGTTACTTAGTAGTTAGTGTGAAATTATTTTACAGTTTAAAAAAATGCTAATTTTATTGAATAGGTTGCCTTTGGGATCTTGATCGGCTTCACAGTATACGTAGAAAAATAATCTTAAATGCAAAGAATCAATTCCCAAATTCGATCCCCTCCTAACTGAACAAAATCCTTTATTAATTGAATATTGCTCAGACATGTGCAAAACATTTGTTTGCAAGATGAAAGTGAAATCGCATCAAATGGACTGAATTTAATAATACCTGGGTCATTATCCATTTAAATTTTATTTTTAATAGTCATTGGTTTTATTTTTGGGACAGGCTCCCATCGTGCTGGTGTCGCCCTCGACGCTGATGAGCAATGTGGCCTGGGACCTCGGCGTTCCCTTCCCATTCTCCTACGTCCCTCTTCCCTTGGTGCCCTTCCACTCGCCCATGACGTTTGTCCAGCGCTGCCTGAACGTGTTCGCCGCTCACATGTGGCAGTTGTTCGATCTCTACTACTTCGATAGGCTCTCCCACCAGGTGGTGCTGGAGTACCTGCCTGAGGCGCCCCTCAGCAACGAAATCGCCCGCAGCGCCGCCATGGTGTTTGTCAACTCACACGTGTCCCTGCAGGAGTCGAGGCCCTCCATGCCCTACGTCATTGACGTGGGCGGCATGCAATGTAAGCCCGGAAAACCAGTGCCAAAGGTCAGTGATGATACCAGTTGGAAAAGAAGAGCGACATCTCAAATTAGTTAACAAATATGTCTTTACTAATAATTGTCATCTAATTTAACAGGAGTTCCAAACATTTATTGACGGATCTGGAGAGGACGGTTTTGTTCTTTTCTCTATGGGATCCGTAGTCCAGGGACAATTTCTACCGGTTGAGACTATCGACAAGCTGAAAAATGTATTTTCCAGACTAAAACAGCGTGTTATTTGGAAGTTCGAGAAGCAGCTAGATGGATTATCAAATAACACAATGATAAGCAGCTGGCTTCCTCAGCAAGATATAATAGGTTCGAGACATATTTAAGACTCAAAACACGTTTACAAAAATAAATTTAAAATTGTAGATTCCATTTGAACGATCGACTTTAATTGATTTTCAGAAAGACCACCGAATAAAAATGAAATAATTATTGAGAAGATTCACAAAATATAGTGCGTTGATGGTGAAAGCGATCAAAGGCAGCGCACATAAAAGTCGAGAATGGAACTTTGCCGGACATTGCAGTGGACGACCGCTGTCAATGCTTCCTAACGCCACTTACTCATTAGTCGTCGAGGGTGGAAACTGTTATTAATCTGCCATTAAATAGGAATAGTTAACAACATAGGAACAATGAAGAAAAAACCCATTCAAATAAAAAAATAAAAATTGATTTATTTATTAGAAAATACTGTAATTTCCCAATTAGGATCTACAAAATCATAAAATTGAAATGTGAAAGTTGATTGTTTTTTTAATCAATTTCCTACAGCCCATCCCAAATGCAAATTAGCCATGACTCACGGAGGATTGTTCAGTCTTCAGGAAGTGGCCTACCACGGTGTTCCCCTCTTGGGATTTCCTCAGGGTGTCGACCGGGACAACAATCTTCAGACGGCTATCCGAAAGGGATTCGCCGAAATCCTAGACCTGAAGACGGCCACGGAGGATGAGATGGTGGATACAATCAACAGAATGATCCAAGATAAAACGTAAGGTCAAAATGATCAGGTTCGGTGTAAGTTCTGTGTTAAAAATGGCAAGGGGCATTTTTTCTGACTCATCAGATTAAACTATTAATCACATTCATACTATAGTTAACTTTGGCAATGTATTTATTTTACCAACATATTTATTATTTCTTTACAATCGTTTAAATCAACATGTTATGCTTTGCTCTTTGTCGGAACAAATATTTTTGCAACTTATGTTTGTGGGGCCCTCACAAATTGTGTCAACAATGCGAGGGCCCACAATTTCGCGTCTTCCTAACTGTTACCTATACCGATTGTCATAGTGAACTGAATTTATAATTATGGAAGACGTTTGAAAAAAAAAAAAAAAAAAAATGAACCCCCAATTGCATAAAGTGTTGTGAAACCCTCATAAAGTTTCACTTAGATAACCCATCAGACAGAATTCTATGATGCATACAGTACCTTCCACGTTCTCCTGGAGGACCAGCAGGCCCTGGACTGCCAGTTGGACCAGTCTTTCCCCTCTTTCCTGTGGGAATAAAAAATAACATTCATTGGTAATGTTAACAAATATCTCAATCAAAATTTAACAACTACACATTTTAACTTTACTTTTGATTAGAATGAACCAAAAATTAACTTTACTTTTGATTCAACCAAACTTTTGAATTTAATTTTAACCCTTTAAAGTCAAAGTGGCGCCGCTATACTAAAATAACTAAATAAATGTGTTTTTTTGTGTGAATGTTGTGAGAAATGGCGAGTTAAGGCATGTGTTTATTGAGTTTGGTTCGCCTTTCGAAAAAAGATGAATATTTCGTGCTTGACATTAATCGCATGTTGCACAGGACCAGTGATTAGGGGTTTGGGCGTGAACGCTGGTGGACCTTCTTAACATACAATTTATTTTTATTTTCATTTGGTGAATTTAATTTTGTGGTCCGTCCTTGTGACGGGCTTACCTGCTTGTAGGATATAAATGATGGATGTCAGTGAAGTTGAATAAGATGCATAATAGGAAATCTACTAATTTTAATTTTAGAACAGGAAATTTGCAATTTTCACTTAATTAAAAATTGAATTCTAAAGCTAGACATTCTTAGTGCATTTGTTTGGAGCTGAAGTCCCCGGTGCCTACTATATCTGCTCTTTTTCACCTCGGTCGTACCCTACAATGTCGATGGCGAGGAGGGTAATGGGAACATCTCGCGCTACCTGATGTGATCGATCTTTCGCAACATTATTAAATTGTTTTCCTAATTGTACCTGACCTTAATCTCCATAAAAAATACTGTGAGTATTTTATATTTCCTCCAAGTCACTGTATTACTATTGGATATTCTGTTCTCTTTTTGCTCAGCATTGTGCATTTGCACCAAAATTTATTTATAAGAATGTAAAATGTTGTTAAGGGTGTTTACTGGTGATTTAACTCCTCAACAAACCCCAGAAGGCGACCTAGAAATTTTGCCTAACCTAAGCTGCCTAGGCAAGGGATTTTAACGTCCCGATATCGTACAGGTACGACTCATGATTTTTACTTCTATCTCGAAAGATGGCGTGTGCAGGAATTTCTCTCGCCCGAAAAATTCCGAAGGTGTCGGCCGGAATCGAAACCGCGATCACGGGCTTTTGAGGCGAACGCGCCACCTCTCGACCACTCGACACCTATCACTTTTAAGAATTAACGTGAGATCTTGCCGATGACCAAAGTTGCGTCGAGAATCGCACCTCAAGTACCTGGCAATGTTAAAATGTACTGAACGATTCTTTCCTGAAATTGAAGGCCAACTGATGAGACATATTTACCAGAAGCACCAGATTGTCCGGGCAAACCACGTGGTCCGGGAGTCCCGGTCTCTCCCTTTGGTCCACTTTCTCCTTTGAATCCAGGTTCTCCAGGAATTCCCTAGCAAAGTTGACAATTGAAATGAAATTATTATTTTTTTATCAACTGTAGTCAGCCGCTTTTTTATCGGTTAATCTATAAAATTAATTGCTAATTTCAATAAAATTAAAACCGAATGCATACTTACTGGAGATCCTTTTGTACCTGCAATACCCGGGCTACAAAGTAAAATAGTAACATTTGTTAAAATTTTAAATGGCGAAAATGTGTTAAGTTTATTCTACTAACTGGACTGGTACTGGAAAAATGCATTTTGATTTTCGCTGTTTGTTTTTACAATTACAATTCCAATATGTACCCGCAAGCAGCCCCCAAGAGAGGGGCCTATGGCGGGGGTCAAATGACCAGTTAAGGACAAAGGTGTAGTTGTCCTATCCTAACAGGCTCTTGACTCGAGACTCATTTAGGCTATTCCACTGTCGACACACTGTGGGGAAATAGGAGTTGAAGTACGAGTCGCATCAACAATGCGGTCCTGGGTTCTATTCTCGGCGAGGGCTCTCGAAAATTTCGATCCCGGGGTTACTGGACGTGCCTAAGCACCATGACTTGAAACAAATTGTCATGTGGATTGAGGAAAGTTTTCAGAATGTTTTTCTTCAGTAAATGTTTCATCAGCTAACAAAACACCCACCTACTTCCAAAAATCATGCCTCTAACAGATAATGTCCCAGTTCACAATTGTTCGCATTCCTCACTAAAAGTACTTTATTTCATTGATCCACAATCTAGCTGGAACACCATTTCATTATTGTGTTTTCTTTTGGGATGACTTTTACAACGGTTTGCATGCTCGAAGACCCTTGGCCACCAAATGTTTGTGAGCTGTAGAAGATTTTGATGACGTCCCAGTTTTGCCATTTTGTGGCAAGTTCTATTGAAGACTATCTGTTTTCAGATATATATTTAGTTAACGCAAATTAGCATCTTTTTCACTTACTGTGGACAATGTCTTACTACTAATGACTTTTCCTTGTGGGACTGAATCTTACAGTGTGCTGCAATCCTTAATACTGCTGATTTTTTAAACCAGTTTTCGCTGGAATTTTAGGCACTTGCACTGGCTAAAATAACCATTTTACCTCACGTTCTGGGCCCATGATTTTGCACATTTTGTGAGTAAATTTGGTGACGCCACTTTACCAAGTCATTAAATTCAATTACAAATATATTAGTTTATTTATAATGTCTGATTGAATAATTTACCTGCCAATAATACCAGCTTGACCTCGTGGTCCTGGGAAACCCGGTGGACCAGAAATACCAGCGTCACCCTAGTTAAAAGATAATTAAAGACACAAGATTATAACAACTCATGAGGTAGATTTATAGGACGTCTGTGTGATAGTAATTATAATTGGTGGATTCTGGACGAACCGAGTGGCGAACTCGCTTTTATAATAATATTTTAATATTATTTATTATTATTCACTATTATAAAATATTATTATAAAAACGAATCCATCAATTTTGATTATAAAACACTATTTAAACCCAATTGTTCTCGTGCGTGACAGTCAAAATAAAATGACAGTATTATCTTTTACAGGTACTCGTTCACATATAAATGCCAGTATTTGGCGAATAGAAAGTAGGTAGATATAAAAAAAGGCATGGTACCACACCACTACCAAATGGAAGCCAGCAAACCTTCATCGGGCCCCTGGGTGTGGTTACAATTACAATTACAAAACACCTATGGCGGGGGTCGAAAGACCAGTTGAGGACAGATATGGGTTTATTTTAAAAAAAACTCTGGATTTGAGGCTCTGTCAGGCCATTCCACTGTCTACACACTCTAGGGAAATAAACTATGACGCAAATAAGGGTGATAAGTGTGGTAAGGGCCATGCTTAGTGGCATCCTCATCCAGTACTAGCTGCTGGCACCCCTGAGCCATATCCAATTTGCAAAACATTTGCTCTTAACTGTGGTGTGGGAAGGAGAGGGAGGATTGGAGTGGGAAGAGCATGAACTTCAATTAATTAGAACTCACCTGAGAACCTTTCTCACCGGGAATTCCGTCTTTTCCTGGTGGACCCTTTAACATAACAAATGATTCAATTTGGGGTTATCGCTTGTATCTAACATTTATTGATCTCAAAACGATTGATTATAAAAAATAATTCCACTCACCATTGCACCAGGCTCACCACTCTGCCCATTTCGTCCGTTTTCACCTCTTGGACCCTGGAAAAGAAATTATCACATGTAGTCATCCAAAATCAATAATAAATATGTTTGAAATAAATGGATCTTGTGGTATATCGCCATTGTATAAAATATACAGCATATTATATGGTTTACCGTGAAGTATTACATTTAAAACGAAGCTTATTCTCTCGTCATTGCTTTAATTGATAACGGAATTTAGAGAACATTTTTGCAGCAGCGTTAAGAAGACACAATTACAATTACAACAAAGGATTCTCAAAAATTGTTTAGGCAACGAGAGGGTCTGAAATTTTCGCTTCATGACGTCTTTTGGTAATTAGTATTGTAATCAATCACATGACGTTGAGTTAAAAAAAAACACAGTTGCAATCGTGTACATTTGTGAAGAAATTTGAAAGTCGAATACAAAACTCGAATTCAAAAAAGTTTTTTGTAACCTTTATATGTTGGACCCTCAGAATATTTTCGCGCCATCCTGTTACAATTATTTTGTCAAATTCTAACATCAATTGGCTGATTTAAAGAAAGGCGTTGAATAATAGGAAATAATAATATAAAAAAGATTCACCTGTAATCCTTGGCTTCCTTTTGACCCTTGAGCTCCCGCATCGCCTTTTGATCCAGGTGATCCTTTAAGCGAAAATAAAAATAAAATAAAACAATAGGTTCAATGAAATAGTTAGACACATGCATTGAGTTTTAATTGATAACACCAACCTGGAAAGCCTGGCGCACCCGGTCGCCCAATCGGACCCTAAAATAAGTAACATCGAATGATTACAAGTTTGTTACACACGTCCGTTATTCCCGTGATCGTGGGTTCGATTCCCGAGCGTGACCCTCGGAATTGTTCAGGTGAGAGTGACGCACGCCTTCCTTTAAGAATGGAAGTAATGACGAGGGATCCGCGCCTTGAGCTAGGCAAAATGACCAGGTCTTCTCCAGGGTTTTTTTTAGGGAGAACACGCTGGTAGACATCCTTAACAAATTTCTCAGAGAATCAGCTGCGACTGATGAGATGACTCATCAAGTGATATGCGTTGGAACACAGAGTGTGGCAGAATGTCTGATTCAAAACCTCAAAATTTGTCGCCTATTTGTTATAAAAATTGTTCCATCAAAAAAAGAAAATCATATTGCATCATTCGCACCCCCGGTTCCTGTGAAAATTCGTCGTAATTGAAAATGTAAATGGCGTTTTGTGCGCCACTAACCCCTTCGCCAGCAAAGTGTCGCCAAATCAGTCAATCACAGGGCGACGAAGATTTTTCTTCGCACCGAAGATTTTTTTTTTCGCACCGAAGATTTTTCTGTGAACCGAAGTTTGTTTTCTGCGCACCGAAGATTTTTCTTTACACCGAAGATTTTTCTTCGCACCAAAGTTTTTTTTCGCACCGACGATTTTTCTTTACACCGAAGATTTGTCGGGAAACCCGTCCCTGGTTAGATAATTTAGTATATGGGATATGGGTTTGATAAAATCAATTAGCCGGTTAAAGGGTTAATGAAATGTTACTATATATACATACTGGGCCACCTGGGGGTCCACCAATGCCGTCAATGCCTCGAAGTCCCTAAAAAAAAGAAACACATTCGGTGAGCTCATATCATTTGAAAATAATATTTGAATCAAATGTGACCTTTAACTCACTGGCGGACCGGGAGGACCCTCTCTGCCACGTTCACCTCTTGGCCCAGCCGAACCCTATTGGAAATAACAGGCACATCGTTTCAATACTTGTTATGCAGTTTATTCATGTAATTAGTACAATTGTCACAAATACCAATACATTTGTATACTCACTAATGGTCCTGGTGCTCCAATTGGTCCTGGAGAGCCGGAAGCACCCTGAAAATCAATGATGAAAAATAAAAACTGTCACAAATTGACAAATCCTTAAATGGGGCCAGCTTATTCTTACATTTTACATTTCGGAGCAATATTTGTTATGCTGAATCTGAGCAGTGCAATTTTGATTTAAAATATTTCTTTAGCTGAAGGCATCAGTAAAGTATGCATGCCATTGTGTTTCCTATTTTCTGGATCAACACAAAACTGTTAAAACCAAAATCTAGCCTTGTTACAAAAGCACTGTAAATATGAATGATTGTAGTGAACTCCAAAAATAAAACTTTTCAAATGTAAAAATAGTCACGATCTTTCAGGATTAACGAATGCGTGTATTCCCCAAAGTGTAATCAACTCATTGCACCTAGCAATCCCAATTCTTAACAATTATCAATCCCAATTCTTAATAATTATTCTTAACAATTATCCCAATTCTTAACAATTATACTAAACAAAAACAGGATTTTATATTTTAAATAATGCAATTGCTGATAAATAGTCTGAACTTCACCCACTTATCCTCACTTAGCTTTTGCAAATGTAAGTCATATGTGCTGACGTCACTTCCGTTGCTCACAAATTTTCCAAACAGAACTTATATCTACAGTTAAACGTTTAATATGCCACTCCTCACAAACTTCAAGTGTACGATTTCTGCAGAGTCCAGCACATCCTGAGTCATGCAAGACTGTTACAGTAAATCGTCTTCAAATTATTTTCGGTGACAATGACAGAGTGTAGCGTTGACCAATGAAAAATTTAAAATATCCACCGTTACTGTAACAGTCGGATTGCACTTCTTTATCTATCTAGCTTTCTTGAATTTCTGTAAGTTTGATATTGCACGAAGTTCTCAAGCATTGACACCATGTGCCTATACCTTTTCGCCAGAAACTCCTTGCTCACCCTTGGAACCGTCCAAACCAGAGAAACCCTAGAATAAAAACACAATCACAATGTTTGTTACCAATACTTTCAATACAATACAATATAAATATGTGTTTAGTCAGGCATTTGCAATATTTACTCACTCGATGGCCTTTTATTCCTGGAAGTCCTGGCATACCGGGAAGGCCCCTTGGTCCCTAGTCATGAGATACGCAATTATATTAGCAAACATGAATGAAATATGTAAATTAAATTATTTCAAATGAGATAACATTTACTAACTGGAGGCCCTGCTGCGCCTGCAACTCCAGCCTGTCCATCTTCTCCTGACTGACCATCTTTTCCTGTTTGGCAAATTGTGAATTTTTTTGATAAATATACACGAATATTTCACATGTGTGAGAGGGTATATGGCTTCCTAGTGAAAATCTTATATTATAAAACCGGACCGGAAATAAATAAAAACAAGAAGGTTACCTAAAGAATGAAATCTTCATTAGCTGTATAAATTTAATTTAACGTTTATTTTAGCCTTTAAAATAAAATTAAAACAATTAATTTTTATTGATGGTTACTTTTAGCCCAGGCGAAGCCGGATCACCTTCTAGTAATTATATATATTGAATGGTATTATCTTTCTCCTGATTAACACCAAATAGAGTCGTAATAAAATAATGGTAACTGAAAATAACGTGTTTGCCAACCTTAGTGTCCTTAATAAAGTGACAATGTAATGACGTTGCATTAAAGAGAAAGTAAAAAGTTGCACTTCTCAGGAATATGATCACATATTAACAAAAATAAAAATAAATGAGTTTCTAAAGAAATTCTATTTTCTGATTTACCTGGTGAACCAGGCAAACCACGAGGTCCTGCAGTACCCAACGGTCCCTGGGGAACAATGTTTCTTAGTAATTTGAAACCACGAAAAGAAAAAGGCACACATTACATAAAAGCAAAGGTACACATTCTGTACACAGTCTCTTACCGGTGATCCACTTTCACCAACGTCTCCTCGAATTCCTTGAAAACCTTGTGGCCCCTGTCACAAGGAAACATTACATTTATAAAGTACTTTTTTTCGACATCATCTCAATATTTCTACATTATTTTAGCCCTACGAATAATTCCTGTTTCATCAATGTAAATGTCTATAGACAATTTAACCCTTCTTGTGCCACGTACTCTTTAACAGGAAATAAATTTAATTTTGCTGCACTCAAAATTACTCATCACTTTAAAATCCTATCGATGAACATTCTGTGTCAAATATTTGAATTTCAATTAAAATTAACATATGGAGTAAAAACATATTGATACGTAAATCCATTTGATCAAAATTAGGTACACAAATTACTGAATACAACATACAAAAAGATTATAAAAATATTATATTATCTATATATATAAAAATGAATGTATGTGTGTGTATGTGTGTATATGTGTGTCCTTTATAGACTCGAAAACTACTCGACCAATTTCGATGATTTTTTTAAAACATTGGTCATAGTCCCGGTCACATTGTTACGGAAACAAAAATGTCTAGACATCATCAGATCGCTATCAGATCGTATCAACCGCGATCCCCAAACCTGGACTTCCCTGCAAGGCTTCTAGGTGTGCTCCCCACTGCAGCTGTGCAGGTGCTATGCACTGTGAGTCATAAAACAGAGCACCCCTCAAAAGAAAATATCTCAACTTTGTGAAAAATGTTTCGATTTAAATGAAATAAATACTTTAATTAGTAGATATTCAAATTTGCTGTGTGCATCGGTGCTGCTGCATATCAGATTAATTATATTTCCCGTAGGTGACGTATTGAGATTGTAAATAAAGGGACATTTAAGAGAGAAGTTGCTACTGAAACACTAAATGTTGGGTCACCGATTTGTTAAATGTTGGGCATTTCCAAATGAGTCTTTCAGTAGCAACATATCTCTTAAATGTTCCTTTCTTTACATACAGATGATCGTTCAGACTGTTTAATGGCGTTAATACAGTGAACAACTTCTCATCTATGAACCAGATAAAGTCAAGAAGATGTGCAGGATATTTTCTTAGCAGCTGTTTGGGTTATTCCAGTTTGACCCTGGTGGCATCAGTCATCAATGTGATGGTGGGCCCATTGCCCACGAGCGATTTCTCTTTGTGAAGAATGCATTTGTGACCTGTCATCTTGGCTCAAAACATGTTTTTCGACCAAAGCAATTTTGACAGCTCTTTCTGTCGATCAACTGAACCCATTTGGTCTATCTTTTATAAAGTTTCGTAAGTCCAGTGATATATATCCACCCCACAATCAGCTCCTGTACAGATGTTATTGCTCCAATAATTGGATCAACGACAGGAGCTGATGTGCTAGTGATAGGTCTAGTCCGTTCAGGCCACCTCCAACCACTAACAGTGGTAGCAGGTATGCTGCAGGTATATTGGCGATTTGCTAGTGCAAATCCAGATGCAGCAAGAGAATCTCTCATCATGGTGGAGGTGGAGTATGGTGTCCCAGAGGAAGAAACAATAACACACTATATCAGAGACAGAGGCCCTGCCATCCCGAGCCCCAGGCATACAGCGCTGACACTCTGGAGGGCAAGTAGCGAGGCCCTGCCAGTAAGTGTGCTGTGGAGGGGGTGCCACATGGGCTTGAGAACACCTCTTCTTACATGGACAGTTTCGTTCATATGACAACCGTCTGGATCCGCTGGAGCCTGGGGATTGCCCGTGTGAGATGTTGACAACCTGCTCTGATACTGCTGATTCCTGTCAGCGGAGAGCACAGGAATAATAGTGGCAGCTTTGGAGCAGGGGTTGGATGCCAACCCCTCTTTAGAAGAGCTCTTCACCAAATTGCACCCACAATTCCTCACTCTTCTTAGAGCTTTAAATGAGCTCTGGGAGAGTGACGAACTAAAGGACAAGCTTAGTCATTAGATTCTCCCTAGGTACCCGCAGGTCAGCTAGTTATAACTACCCAATAAACAGAGTGGCGGATACCAAATGACCACATTTGAAATGGACCTTTAATTTTTGAGATGGTGGGATGAAAATAATCGCAAATTGTAGCTATGAACGAAAGTTTAATTAATAAGAATAAGAAAAATTAATTATGCAAAATAATTTCCGATAAATGCTGCCTTTCCACGGTGATATGCATTCCTTTGCAACGTTGTGGGACACAATCCACAATGGACTCAATGGACACAATCCACATTTTCGGGTGTCACCACAGTTGGAACACATGTAGGGGGGGGGGGGGGTCTTTGGGATAACAGACCTGTATTGATGAAAATGTTCAACCTACTTAGAAATCGAACAGAACGAAAGGCCCCTGGAAGGCACGCCGTTTGGCCACAAAACAGTCATTTTTACGAAAAATGCCATCACGGCGGACAGATTTCAATTCACCACATATTTTACAAATGTGGTCATTTGGTTTCCGCCACCCTGTACTACCACTATGGTTTGGAAAAAATCATCCTGACAATCTCATATTGCTGCTTTCTTATGATTTGATTCGGATACTCAAAAGTCTGTCAAATGGTTTTTTGTCCTCTTCACGGTAAAAACGAGTGGATAGTGTTACCGTGTGTGGATGCACAGTGTAACGCAGTGATCAATGTGCCCCAACGACGAGACGAACGATCACGAGAGGTTGGCGAGTTGATCACTACTGCTAAGGAGGTGTGGTGAACCATCCTCCCAAACAACGTGAAGGTCGATGAAGATCGAGGGTGGCGTGTTGTCGAGGCAGAGTAAAAGCGGTCCCATCAAATTTAACAAGGACGATCGACGCAGCAGCGGTCGAAAAATTGAGCTTCGACGTGGGATCGGGACATTTTTGCCAGGAGTGCGAAAACCGAGGAACGCAAGAAGGGGTTGAACCCCGCCGATTTTCGTTGTTCAACAATAACCTCTATGTGTCGGACAATTTTGAATTTATTGAAATTTACGTTCAATGTTTGAGTTGAGGAAATGAAATTGGCAATTTGTTTTGGACGGAATGCGTATGAAATCATGTGGATTGTTCCCCCATGAGTGTCCCCCATGAGTGTGAACCAGAATAAAAGGAGGAGAAAATCACTTGGGTGATTTAAACGAACTTACATGTTTAGTGTCATACATCGTGAATTATTAGTATATAATGTGATTGTATTTCGTAATTTCAACATAATCAGTAAAAATTATAATCTAATGGTGATTACAAAAATGTCACTTTAGACTCTTATCATAAACCATTGCAATGAATATTTCAGTAAATAAAATAAGAATGAAATGAACTGTTAATGGCTTACGGCTGGTCCTGCTGGGCCGGGAGGGCCTCGTGGTCCCACTGGTCCCTAAAAATGCAAAATTTGGCGTAAAAATTAGACTATTTCAGCAACAAAAATAAAAGTTTTCGAAGAAATTCCAAGTGAAATAATTCCAACCAGATTGGTATTATTAACCTCATTTTTATTTAAGCCGCTGATGTTGGCATTTCTTTTAATACACTGAAGTGACGGATCACAACAGGAAGATTGTGTACCCCTCTCAGTGCTTAGGCACTATGTGAGAGGCACATTTTCACCAGTACCCTGAGCCAAAGCCCGCGCCGGGAATCGAACCCGGGACCGCCGAACCAGTCTGTTGCTTAATCACAGTGCCAAATCACCATGAGGGGCACATAATGCATGTAGTGCGGTTCACTAGCTCTACTGTATAGTTGAAGATGTGCGTACCACTTGTGCTTGAAGGTAATGAAAATTATCTGGCCCACTGCCGGGACCCTTGTCACTACTCGATTGGGATGCAGCCAAGTGGGACAACAGCTCAGATGTCTGTAGGAAATAAGAAAATCATATTTAGTCAAAAACAGAAATTGCAAAATTATTTTGTTATATATGGTTGGCAATGTTCCCAGCCAAGAAACGCCAGGGCTGTGCCCAAGTGGATTCTTGTAAAACGTATAAGAAAACACAACAAAAAAACTTCAAGCACAGAAAATGAACAAATTACTTACGTCTCCAGGAGGGCCTGGAGGTCCTGGTAAACCGGGAAGGCCATGGATTCCAGCTTCACCAGGAATTCCCTACAGCATTAAATTAAATATTTTTTCGGACAATAAATTATTATTTTTTTGGATGTTCAATATATTCGGCCAAAAAATTATCAAAAAAATAAATTACAGAAAGATCGCAGATTATAATCATTAATTCCCCTTTCTTAATGTTTAACTTTTTTGTCTGTTCGGGGGAGCTTGACGAAATTGAATAAAATTTGAGAAGCTGATATTTTTGCAAATTATAGTCTAGTGCAAGTTATTTCAGATTAAGATTTGCGCATTTCGTGATAAATCAGCCTCTGAAGTTTAAAGCATTGCACGCATTGCTGAAAATCCAATCAAAATATCATTCAAAATATTAGTTTAATAAAAAAATTTACAAAATATGAAGAAATTACATTTTCGTTATGACATATATATTTAAATTGTCCAACATTTGGGAATTTTTCGCATTTTAAAAAATAATGGCAAATCCCTCGACATAGGCCCCTCTCTTGGGGGGGGGGGTCTACTTTTGGGTAAAAATTTGTTTTTGTAATAAACTATCTTCCAGATTTTGGGCCTGTATCCGACTTTGTTGTTTGCAAACAAATTTACAACATTGATATATTTGTCATTAAAAAAGTCAACAATTGGTGGCCTAACGAAATCTGGCAATCTCTGTCTAACCAATTACAATATATAACCACCATCATATCTTGCTGTATACGTCCATCCAAGGATTTCTGAAGGTCATGGGTGAGAAGGACAAGCTGTGGCTCATAAGAACGCCCCTTCATAAACCCATACATCATTAAGAACATTGTGTCTAACAAGGTGCCTCATGACATTAGAAAATATTATATGTTCCAATAATTTGACAACAACCGAGGTAAGAGAAATTGGCCTGTAGTTATTTGGATCAGACTTCTTGCCCGACTTATAAATTGGACAGACATTGGCCAACTTCCATGTTTCTGATAAGATTCCTTTATCAAGACAAACATTTTAATTAAATAGGGGGACAATTCTACTGCCATTTGATGAAGTACGAGAGGGGATACTTCATCTGGTCCCAAAGATTTATTAGGATTAAGCCCCTTTAGCTGGGCCAAAACTCCAGCTTCATGTGCTACTATACTTTCCATGTCATTGGGACAAGTTCGTGCTGGAATGTTTCTGTGAGTTTCAGAAGTGAAAACTCTTTTAAATTGTTTATTTAAAATGTCAGCATTCTCCTTTTGAGATATAGCATATCTCTTTCTTTCCTTCAACAAGGTGTTGCCCTATTTTTTCTACGCCCATTTACATATTTCCAGAAGATCTTTGGGTTTTCCTTGATATGTTCTGCTAGTTTGTCAGATTTCAAGAGACGGAAATCAGCATCCACCATGGCCTTGACTTTAACCCAACTTGTTAATCTTGCTACATCAAGGACATGTTTAGTTTCCATTAATTTATTATGAAGCATCCTTTGATTTCTGATTGCACATTTTACTTCAATTGTGTACCATGATAGATCAAAACCATTTGAAACAAACTTGCAGGGAATAAACATGTTAACACCTTTATGATAAATGTCAACAAAATGCTTCCGCATAGCATTTATATCCCCATTTATCTCAGAATAATTTTTGAAAGCCTTTATATTGTCATTAACCCTTTAAGCGTCACGTCGATTTTCGCATACCCACACCCCAAAGTCACCGACTTTTCGAATTATTGGGTA
>JAQGBY010002982.1:0-20793 GCA_034698785.1 Mycogona germanica | reverse complement strand
ATAGCACGTGAAAAATCAGTGACTTCACATTTAACGTTTGCGTTTATCGCGTGTCATCGTGTAAACGTAAAATAGCCGGTAAATTTATACAATTAATTTTTTATTTCATTGGTGGTTACTGTAAACCCAAGCAAAGCCGGGAACCCCTCTTGTATAAATATAACATTAAAGAAATTTTTAAACTTAATTTTTGCTCTTCCAGAATAATGTGACAATGGACTGAAAAAGTTGAAATTTCGTGTCCCTTAAATTGTACCATGGTTCTCAGGGCAATTTAGACCAAGCCGTCTCCTACACATCAGGGCTGTCTCTTTTGCCCCTCTCACCCCCTCCCCTCCGTCTTACCCTTCTCGTTGCCACCCCCTACGCCAGTGCGGCTGAGTCAACACGAACAAAGGAACGCCTGCATGTCGATAGGACTCGTGTGTGCCGACGGTATTTTGTCGCTTGCCGAACACGTGCGTTGCGTTTCAAAAAAATGTGCACGCATGTGTAGCTGTCAATCAAAATATAAGCGAGACTCCCCCCCTCCATCCTCCTACGCACCCCCACCCCAGCACCATCACCCCTGCGCCGCCTCTTCCATTAGTGTCGGTTGTGCAGGAAAGCCTGGTCCAAAAACACGATGGATGTTCGAGATAGGGAGGGGGAGAGTTGTTCGAGACGAGAAACGGCTTGTCTTGCATCGATCATGGTCTCGAAGGTGGCGTCCATCGTTTCATGATTGGGAATCGAGTGCTTACATTTTGAAATCTTGTCGTAAATGTTTTTAATGTTCGTAATTTGTCTGAAGATGTGTACAAACAGTTGAGGAAAATCGACGACGAGCTGGCGACACTTCCGCTTAAACGTCATCGAAATTTTTTTACATATTTTTTGTGTTTGGTTATTTTAAGGTCCTGCCTGTAGTAGCCGTCACTCGATTAACATGTCTTATAGTTATAAATTACACGACGACGAATTAAATTATATATGTTTATTTGACCGCTTTTAAAAATAACTTCAATGTTGTAATTATTCAATGATAACGAGTATAATTTGTCAATAATCACGCAGATAGTTTCCATTGAATTTGTGCAGTTCCTCAAATCAAGACAGCAGATGTCACCACCAACAACCAGGAGAGGGTTTTGCCTGGAAAAAAAACGCTCTCCTCGTCTCGGAATTAAAATATCGTTGGCTGTGACATCGCTAACGCACCTCTCGCTCCATCAGGAACTGTTCAGTAATGGCCTTCCCTCAACGCGCCAATATAAATTTGAATTTAATATTTTATTTTTTACCGTCAAAGTTAATTGAAATCTGGTTCCCAGGCCGTCGCCGCAAATTAAGACAAACGACGTGTTGATGACAGTCTGCGCCACATCTCTCCGGATTTGCTTGGTGCCACCTAAGCTTAAATATGACGTACTCCGCATTTCATTCCAAGCACCGAATGGAATGAAACCCAAAGTACTGTAAAGTACTCTATAGTCACGCCCTCCAATCCAGACCTTACACACTCTACATTAATTATCAGATTTCTCCAAAATAATCAAAAGAACGTCAAGTTCCATATCTTCCGAAAAAATAATTAAAAAAATTAATTTGTGTTTAACCTTAACAACAATTAATAAAAGCTGATGAACAATTTTTAAAGTTAATGGCGCCTAGAGACTAGGTCTGTCTAGTCTGGAATAGCAAAATTGCGTCACAGTTCAGCTGTAATTTACTCCCTCTACTAACCTCTATTCCTAGCTGATGTTAATAAAATACATTATACTAGTATATAGGTAATACAGCAATGCCATTTTTCTATATGGTTATATACAGAATACTTTAAAGCTGAACGGCTAAACCGTTACTGGATACATAAGCAGAGAAATCCAAAAGCGCGTCAAAGGCAACCGGCGACAAAGATGAAATACTCTCAAGTGAAAAACGAGACGTCGAGAAAGCAGAGAAAAATCGGAATATCATTACCGTAATGTTAGAACGACCGTCTAACCTCCTGACCCCACTCATCTGAACAACTAAACAGCAGCTGAAACCTGATGGCGCCGATGATATTGAATTAAAAGCATTATTTTTCCTACTGATGCTTGAAAGCATCAGATACTGGATGCCACAGATTTTCTTAATGTGTTCTATGGATTATGCGCTAACCTCATTAGGACTCTTCGAAGTGGCATAATGAGAGAACAGGTCTTTGGAGGATATATGTGAGCACTAAATGGCGCTACAATACTGCAGAGAGCTTACCCCAGACGAGCCAGACGAATGATTTCCGACAGAAAAGAATTGTTCAATCAATCGCGAACATACCGCAGTGATCACAATGTCAGAGGGCCAAAGGCACGTCGACATCAGTGGAATGTACGCAATCGCATTGAGAAAGTGAATCGCTTATATTCAATTGTTGTTTGTAAGCTCGGCGACTGGTTAAACTAAATGCATAAATATTAGACAGGAGGCGCAGTTGCCAGCTCTCATGAACGTTACAATTAGCTGGCACCGCGCAGAATTACCGTTCAACGTTATTCAATTAACGCCCGGTTTTTTAAATTTAAATTAATTATCATTAGCACTGCAACATTGTCATGAAAAATAACGCCAAACAAAATAGTGTTTTTTTTATACGACATCACGCAACTGAATCGCGTGAGAAGCTGGAAATCAACACACCAAATTTTAGATCGAATTAATCTGTCCTTTCTCTATATATTAAATTGGTGTTACGAAATGGGAATTAAAAAATCTAATTACAGTAGCACACGCCAGCACGACCAACAACACAGTGCAAGTTTCTTGTCGCGGGTGGCGCCACGTGTCGTGCGTCACGAGTTTCTCCTACCGGGGATGTTGTCAATAGCGGTGACATCCGTCATTGGAGTCATTTACAATCAAATGCGCTTCAGGCGAGACTGACTTTTGGCAACGCATTCACCACCATACACGAGTTCGAATATGATTTCTTCACAAAAGCTCACACACGCACAGAATGTCGACAAGAAATAGAAGTATCGCAGTCAAAGTGGAAGAAAGAAAGAAAGAAAAAGAAATACATACGAGACAGACACGCGATAGGCCGTTCGACTGACAAACGAAAGAAAAAGGGGAAGGCTAAAAAAAAGGGTATATAGGAATTTCTTACATTTCTTCCTATGTCTTTTTTTTGTGAGTCGGCCAATTGTATCTGGCATCCCTGCTCACGCCATGCTCCTTATCAAATATTGAAGACGAAGAGTCAGAGATCAAAAGGCAGCTTGATCCCCCGGTATATCCATTTTGTCGCATTCAATTCGATAACCTTTGCAAGTGTAATGAGTGTCAATCTCTGTGGCGTTGGCCCCGTGGAGGACCCGCGGGGACAATGGCAGCCTCATAACGAATACAATGGGAAATTTAGTTCTTTTTATCTGACGCCTGTAGCGTCCCGAAATAGTATCGGCAAAAATAAGGTGATAGTTCTTTGTGCAATACATCCAAGATGAAAAAAAGAACGTTTATCCCCATATGGGCTTCTTCAGACTTCTCAAAGTTGTTGTAGTACCCAATGTTGGAAGATTAAATGGGGAAATAAATAGAAATCAAACATGGTCTGGATTGATTGCTTCAATTATAGATAACTAATTTTTAATATTTAAACCCATATAAAATCTAATAAAATATTGGGAATTTATTTATTTTGGTGAGGTTGATAGGTCGGTTTGAATACGTTTCTGTAGAGATAATGTTGGGAATTATGTGTTTTAAAAATGTATTAGGGATAAATAATATAACTATTGTGAGGATAAAAGACTTTAAAAAGGATTACTACCGCTATTAGAAACGATGAATTCTTTCACTTACAAGTTAAAATTAATAAAGATAAACAAAAAATAAACTATAGTCAGATTAAGAAATATAAATAACACAGAACAGCCGAAGAAATTCTCCTTTCGAATTTTTTTTTAGAGGTAGCTTAGGAATTTTCGTCTGGTGACGCAGCTACCAGGTGTTTATAATAACAAAATAAGGTGTCACACAGTTTTGTCACGCCATGCCTGAATAGTTAGTCGTTCATTACAAACCAATCTCATATCTACCAACACGTCAAGGAGGGGGTGTGGGCAACATGCCACAGTATTTTTTCGACATCCTCGGATGTGCGCACTTCATAAGCTCGCTTAATTAGTAGCGAAAGCTGGAAGATCAACAGACGATTACAACGATATCTCTCGAATAGCACGCACGGACGCGCGCGCGCCAGACTCCAGTCTACTCACATTTGCATATCATCAGACAGCAGGAGACATCTCACGGATAGATAGACTATGTGATATGTGAGCATGGTCATAGACTTGGTCATCCATGGAAAGTTTTATTGTGCCGGGCTTCAAGATGAACGCGTCGAGAAATAAAATCTGGATCTTGCTTGACTCATTAGACTGAACACGTTGCATTTAAATATGCCACAAGGTAAATAGGTAAATGAACTCAAAGGCGTTAACGAAGCACATAATTTAATTATGCCACCAGGTATATCATTAAGGAAGCACCTCGGCACTACTTTGCCAGAGAAAATCGGAATCTAAAGTTGTTCACAAAGTGTCGTTTTAAATATAACAATGCTGTTTGGACTCGATGTTTTATTTCCTTAAGAAATTCGTAATGAATATACGGAAATGGTTATTCGATAAAAAAAATTGTTATGAAGTAATAATATGATACAGTATTTAATTTATTTTAAGGTATCCTTTTTACGCACTCTCGTCGTGAAACAAGGTGATCAATGAATTCAATGAACGCGTGACATCATTTCGGATCCATCAGCTTTAAGAAAGCTGGTCCGTCTGAAATGCACCGTGATGGTTGCGGAAATGGCGTTCATTCGCATCCATCCCCACCAAACCTAGACGTTATTTGAAGCCGGCTCTCGATGTTGTCGTCGTCTACTGTATAAATATATGTGTGTGTGCGTACCTATCTAATGCAGGCGTCAAAAACCTTTATCGCGCGATGGCGTTGTTTGTGGACGGCGCTGACTCGTCAAGCGCGAACATCAGCAAAATAGCCGGCAGTCATATTTTGGCAGCTTCCGTTCGCCATATACTGTATACATACACACACACACACACGTATAGGTGGTGGCGTTCCGAAAAGGCCCGAGCGGCGACGAAAAATCAAATCCACTTTAAAGCTTTAAAATGGCGGGGGGAGGGGGCGCTGCAAGTAGTCGTTCGCTCTGGAGCTAGTGGCTCTGTTGTCATAACGCGCACCAGTGCCTCTAGGCTCACGGCACAAATCTCTTAAAGGTAAACAACTGGCGCATTATTGAGACAGCATCGTCGCAACTATGATCGGAAATAGATGGTCGTTGCATTCTGAGAGAGAGATTCTGGTTCCAAGACTTGTTCCGCGAATAGTTGTGACCTAGCACCAGGACATTGTGCATACTATTTTCTGAAGACATATTTTTTGACAAAGCCACACATTCCATTTCATATATTCTTCTGAATTATTTCAATTTGTAGTTCTGCTGCTAAATTGTGCGACTTCAAAATGTCACTTCTATGCGCATAACGGCTGGCAAATTGAGCATGTGGTGTACTTTGAAAGAAAAAGGCCACAGAAGTTGAGCGAATTTAACTGGTGGTATTTTCTGGGTGTATTCCTTCAAACTGGCTGATTCAGTCCACAGTACTAATTATACGGAGCAATATAAACAAAGAGTTCCACCGTGAAATATCGCTGTGCTGTCCATCGTAAATGACTATTTGCCAATAAGGAGTTGGGATAAGTTTGGCTAATATCCAGTAACACTATTCCTTATCCATGAATAGGTCAAATTGTTGATAACAAATTTAAAATTGCTTTAGACTATACATCTCCGGTGCTATCTTAAATAATTGTTTACACTGTAAACTCTCCGGTGACGTTCTATCGAGATATACACCCGTGCTAGTTCAGAATGTGCACCACCGAGGTGCCATTTTGATAGTCTGTCCCTCCCCCAGGCCAGTTATTTCCGGTCGCGGCTCACTACAGCCGTCCCGTTCAAAGGTAATCTGCGCCAATTGGACCCCACACGGCGCGCCTCCCGTCAGTTCTCTCTCATTCTCTCCATCCCCACACTCCTCCACTCCGCCCGTTTTCGTCGCCTCGTTTTCGACGTCGACGTCCAAGCTTTCTCATTAGCCGCGCGGGAGGCCCAGCCGCCAAATGGTAAATCGCTGGCCGCCCGGACAATTACCGTCGCAATTAGGCGGCCGAAAGCGGCCGGGCGTGCGGCCACTGTTGGCGTAACCGTGACACCGTCGAATCATGCCGTATATATATATATATATATATATATGCTCTCGTTCAGACTGCGTATAAAGCGCCACAATCTAGTGTCTAGAGAACACCTTCTCGTCGCGCCACGCCTGATGATGGTCATTCGTGGTTTTTGGATCGATTCGATCATAATTCTGGAACCGGCGATCGGTCACAAGTACAGAACAGTACATAAAGTTGTGATGACACATCGAAGAAATGAAAAGAACGTGCAAGACTGACAAAATACGAATTTTTAGTTTTAAGAAAAATTGGCGAAAAGAAGGAGAAAGGCGATAGCCTTCACTAAAGGTTTGTGACCGACAAAATGCAAAGTCTTAATGCTGTCAAGAGACAGGGAAATAACTCAGTAGACGATTTTCGCAATTGAGAATTTGCCATGAAATTGTTGTAAATACAATAAATTCAAAATATCTAAAAATATGGAACTAAAAAACTAAAAATAATTGAATCACCATATTCAGTTATTCAAAAAATAACAAAATTCGTTTAATTTTTGTTATTATACCACGGGATTGTAAGAGGGCAAATATTATTTTATCCGATGAAGGATCAAAAATACAAAGCCGATACGATACGTGCATCGAAATTATGGTAGTGTTGAAATTGATAAGCATGATTCGGATATTCCAGCGATCAATGTTGTTCTATTTCCCCGCCCCCCATGCGAGGTAATTCGCAATCGCTGATCCGAATCATTCCACAAATTACTCCCCGCTACATTTCTACCAGCAAAATTCCTACATTATGGTCATCATCATGATCATCCGCTGTCACCTGGAATGACGTTGTTGGAGCGAAGTGATGTCCGTCCGTTCCTAGCGAAATCTATTAATCATTCTACGAACCGAGGTACACCTATATATATATATATACAACAGCCCGTCCAAACTTGGTTAATTAATCACCGCAAAACGCGTCAAATATGTTGGAACAACTCCGGTATAGCAAAAAAATATGCATAGGAACATAGGAACAACCGTGCTGCTGTTACAAACGCTGTTTCCGAGCGTTTCGTTCAGCTAATGGTGTCTAACAAGCGTTACTTCGATGAGCGGAAAATTCGCGCCGCATTAGCCATATTAAAAGAAAAAATGTAAACGCAACCCTCCTGTTCGTGACTACAAGAATAGCGAGCGTGAAATACGGCAAAGATTGCCGATGAAACTAAAACGCGATGAAAGGTTGAATCTAAACCTGGAAAACGTCATGATTCAAGTGACGTAAAAACGTGAAACTCAATTAAAGGCAATTTTTACGTACTTTAAAGCAAAAGTTCAAACTATCAGAAATCTACTTCCTCTTATGGAAGTAGCGATACTCATCAAATGAATATCTAAAAATATTAAATTAGAAATGGAAATCCATTACATTCTCAGTTCAAAATGAATCCGTGGTATCACTACCCAATTAAATAAAGTTAATTGCAAAACACCCATTACGTAACACAACGAATCAATAAAAACATAATTAACTTAAAGGCAATGTCGTAGTCCCGTTACACGGACGTGCATGTAACTAAATATGAAGGTGATAATTTGGGTGAGGTATTTTGGAAAACTGAAGAGCACACACGCATCCATATTCGAATGTGTCAACGCGACCACCGGCAGAGCGCCAGAAAAAGTCCATCGCCATTGGAGCGTATCCGGTATAGACGGGCTCGCGTTTGTTCTGATCCCCGGGCCTCTCAATTCACCTATAGACAACCCCGCTCATTGTTTATCGGATGCCGAGTCTATTCACGCGTGTAAATACGAGGAGATGCTAATACGAATCGAGTTAACATACGCCCGAAAAGTGAGTGCCGGACGCAAATCCCAACAACACGTCATCCGATTAATGTCACAACTACCGACACGTCTTCCTCAAATTAACTGAGCAATACTGAAATTCACCATTAAAATGGGGGGAAAACTATCTATATAAAAACAAACGAAAGGCCTGAGAGACACAATTGTTTCGGAACAGCTTCCATATATGGGCGGTGCGGAGTTTGAATTTGCGCCTCGCCTCGCCTAACAAGTGATGACCGGAGAACAAAAGGATCAGCAACGGCAGAGGCGTTTTACAAAGCCGATACAAATTCACCTTTCACACAAAAGGAAACGGAATTGCGACGAGCGAAGAAGGAAACACAGAGCGTAGACACGCGTGATGTGAAAAACATGTATATATATGGATTTTGGTTGGACCGTCGTG
Organism: Mycogona germanica; assembly: GCA_034698785.1. NCBI lineage: Eukaryota > Metazoa > Arthropoda > Diplopoda > Chordeumatida > Chordeumatidae > Mycogona > Mycogona germanica. The sequence continues at coordinate 12,294 of JAQGBY010002982.1, read as the reverse complement.
GCGGAAACTCCATCACCGCGATGCCTTCCTTATGTTTCAATATCATTGCGCATTAACAAATCGTTATAGCCGTTCAAAAATTATTTAACAGACAAAAAACAACTGAGTACGGTTACTTTATTTTTAAAACTTTAAAGTGAAGTACTGGTGTGGCCATTTGCCATAGAGAAATAAATCAAATACTTAATTATCCTTAAAAACAATTTTAACAAAAATAGTATAGTCGAATCCGATGGATGTACTTAACAAAATACATAATATGATTGATGGACTAAAATCGAGAGTCGGCCACAAGATCGTCGATAAATGTTTACTTCTGATCTTCAGGAAATAGAAACATTGTAGAATTTTAACATTTTCAAACCATTGCTGTCATCTGTCATTCCACATTCGCGCAATCATTTATTTATCTTCCCGGATAGTCATTCAAAATCAATGTTCGGAAAACTATGCCCGTGATTAAGATACGCGAACTGAAGTTCAACTCCCGACCAGACCTCCCGAAATTTTCGGTGAGAGAAATTCGACTTCTTGTATATGTAATGACATGTAAAGTAAAGCCATGGAACTCGTGTTTCTACGATATCAGGAGAAAGTCAAAGATTCCTATCTTGGTTATACGAAATTATGCACGTTAGTAGTAGGTCGCTTCCTGGTGAACCTTCCATCGACTAAAATATATGTTCGAATAAGGTAACTTGACAAGAAATTTAATTCAGAGATTCCCACGAAGATTTTTTTTTTTTAATAAAAAACATACCCGACATACAAACCGAACAAACCGATACAAAACATACTAACCGAGTGTGCTGCGATGTTTCCTCGCCAGAGGCGCGCTGCACCTTGCAAGAGGCGAGCACTCTCGTCTTGTGACGCTCTCTCGCAGCATACATCCACATAGCCCAAAAATCCCATTTAAAATGATTCTCCTTCAACCCCCCCCCCACCTCCCCCGCACGACGCGTGCCATCACAAGAGACACGGCGGCAAACGATACAATGAAATAGTTTCGCATAAATTGTCCGCCACACACAAATTTGTGTGACAAGTGTGTTGGTGGAGGGTGGTGGTGGTGGTGGGAGGGGGGTGGGGAGTTGGCCTAACAACACAACCGAAGGAGAGAGATGGAGAACGAGTGAGACGCCAATGGTGTAGGAGGTGGGATGGGGTGGGGGTGGGGTTATAACAATGGCGGCTCAAGCGTGTGTCTAGGGTAAACGCATTACGTTGCCGTCGCCTGTGTGTGCCGGCAAGCGCGCCAACAGACTAATGAAATGGAAAATTAAAAGAATTCGTGTGAAAGGAGCTTTTCAGCAGTTGGAGGAGCCCCAGCGATCCGTCGACTCCGTCTCCATCGATCTGCGCATGCGCGGCACTCGTCACTCAAGATTCCAGCGCAGATCTGCCTACCTTTCTTTTTATCTCTCAAGTTTTACGGTGTGTCTCATTGGTCAACTTTTACGAGTTTCGTCACACTGTCGTCGGTACTTTTAAAAGTTCCTCGAGTTTGCCAGCGTTCCATTTTTTTCTGACTCGATAGAAACGAACGAATACTCTCCAGTGAAATGTCAAAGTTCTTCGACTAGTCTCCGTTAGCATTTTTAGAATTCAATTACGATTTCGTAATGGATATTTCCAGTTGAGAAAAAAATACGACTCGCGACTAAATAGTTTCCACAACTCGAAGAACCTCAAGGAACCTAAAACAATTTCGGCATATATCTAACAGACAAAACTCAACAATGTTTTTTTTCTGATTTGGAATACAGTCAAATTAAATGGACCATAGTTTGAAAAAATAAATCATATACGCATGACTTTAAAAGCAAAAACAAAGGCAGTATTTTATTTTTGACTTAATAAAACGTGCGTTGTGAAACGCATTTTAAATAAATACATTTTCGAAAATGAATCCATACATTTGTTTCGTCGGAAGAAATTTTGTTAAAAGTGCTAGAGCATCGCCGATCGCAACGTCTTTATCCTTTAAATGTATTACTCAACATGCGCATCCGACAATTACAATAATGAACGGAGGCAATCATCGAAATTGCCGACTCCACTTCCGAGTGAGTCGAACGGACGTCGCCAGTTGGCGGCCCAAATTCACCGCGGAGATTAATTGATAAACGCGCCCCGACGCCAACCGATGCATGAAGGCAAGCTCATCTTTTGTGCCTTTTTGCTTTTTTCACTAATTGCGCGTGTTCCAATTACTCACCAAGCCAAATGCAATTTTACCACAAGCTTACGGCACCGCGTTTGTCCATCCCCTCCTCACTCTTCCAGCGATTGGCTGCCACCAAATTACTTCCTGTCAGACAGTCTGTCAAACCGGAAGTAATTGCTGCCGGAAGTGAAGCTTAGAAGTTCGCCCCCCTCCTCCTTTGCGAAGCTCCATTTCGTGAAAATGACGGCGAAAGTTCGAACAAAATCATTTATCGGCTCCACGTTATATTGAGCTAACCAGCAATTAAACGATCGTAAAGTTGGCGCTATTAAGCTGACTCGAACCCAGTTGCTAAAAAGCAACATATTAACCCACTTTTTGACAAAATGCCACTAAATCGATATGGATTAATAATAATGTCACGTAACCATAAAACGTTTTACGTGATTATGGAAATATGCAATATCGTCGTCATAGGCGTCAAATCTACTTCAGCGAATTTGATCGAATATAAAATTAGGAGTATTCACTGAAACTACAACTCCGTATTCTGAAACACCACCAGAGGGAATCACTAACTGCTTTCCACAGAGGACTTACTCGTATTTCTCTCCCCTCCCCACGACTGGTACGTGTATTTTTAAATAACTAAATCCATAGATGTGCAAATATAGTCAAAGATTGCACGCCATCACTGCATACAACAATTAAGGGGGGAAAAAGACTACCAAAATTCGCCGGGCGATCCCATTTGTGAGTGTCGTCAAATCATTAAGCGAAATGAAAGGGGTGCTTGTAAATGAAATTGTACGATTTGTCGTTGTTCAGTCGATGGACCGAGCGATTTGTCCACGAGTTCGATTCCTGTCGCGGGATCTCGTTTTACTCGATCACGGGTACTCCAGGATGAACCTGAAACTATGGCCCCCTTTTATTATTTTTAATAAATCGGATAAACTTGTCCAATTATTATGAAATTTGGTGAAAAAAGGATAACAGTAAAAAAGGATATCGATACAATGAATTGAAGAGAAATAAAAATAAAATGGCAATGAATCGCAAGCACGGAGCGCATTAATGAATTATTTTTGCGCCAGTTAATTTCCAGATGCAATTTATTTTACAGTCGCGAAGTTACCCACATCAGGAGCGCGACATCGAAATTGGAACTCCAACTTCGAAACATGCATTGAATACGACGTTGGCCAATTACATCTATAACTTAATTTATATCTTCTATGAAAAGATTTGAGCAGTCATAGGCAAGGCAGATTACAAAGAGCATAGGATGCATGGACGGGAAAGGACGAGGGGGAGAGGCGGCCGTTAATCACCTCCCCTCACCCCCAACCCCGCAAGAAAACGAAAAGTAGCAAGGCAGATTACAAAGAACATTCGGCATCGGAGAGTGGAAACTAGAAATTAATTAACCGTCTCGCAGATTTTCTGTCGCTCACACCCTCAACGTCCTCTTTACATGTCGGAGTTCTCAATCCTCATGGGATCCAGTGTTCGTCAATATAAGTTGTCCCCCCTCTTAAATGATTCTAAATTTTTTACGTAATATTTTATGCCATTATTGAAGGGTTCTGATCAACTAAAAAATAATTGCATTCTGGTGAGAATATGCTATCATAGCAATTGTATCGGAAGAAGAGTATTTTAAAAGGCGCTATTGCATTCTGGTCATAGCAATTGTATGGGAAGAAGAGTATTTTAAAAGGCGCTGCTGTTGCATCGCAGTTTTAGAAACTCTGTGCGTTGCAACATACCCCGAGTGCTAGCTACACTGCAGTGCTTCGATGATCGTGTGGTTTTAGAGCCAACTTATGCGGGGCAGCAACTTGCTACAGCTTCAACTATTGCAATAATAACAAACTAGAAAGGGGAATTTACTATAAATAGTGTAAATGATAAATTGAATGAGATTGCGAAATTTAATTCGTTAGCATTAATTAAAATTCCATTTCCTCCTCGGCGCCATTATTTCTATGACCCATTTATAATTTAATTTTACGCATGAATTCTGCTATCACAATTTGTTGGGCATCGAAATGAAATAGGAAATTAAAGCCTTCCTAGGCTTAGGGCTTAGTACTTCAATTTTTGACATGAGCATTTATAGCAAATTCTGTATAATATATCAGATAATGAACCAACTACAAGCCAAACGAAAAATCTCACTGTAGGCGACACAAAAATAGCAAGAATAATAACGACAATATTGAAAAATAATGACGAGAATAGTTTTCATCTTTTCAACAGGTGGTCTCAAGAGGATATCGACGCTTCTCGGTGGCAAGGCCCGCCCCGCGCGCCTAGGTGCAATTAGATAAAACAGTTTCGAGATAAACAAGCGTATGATATCTTGCTTATCATTAATTTAGGGCTCCCAAAACATTCATTCCGCCAGATAGGACCGGAGGCAATTTAGTCTCGCGCTAATCTGCTCTAAGCAGCGACTAGATTCCTTTTTATTTCTGAGACGAGCGAAACTGCGCCCTAGCAAAGCGGCTACCGACCGCTTTTTATCCCAAAGCACAGTTGTGGATTTAGGCGCTAGACCTTGTGAGAAGAACTGAACTGGAAGCCGGTTGGCGTCGGTTACAAAATCTATTTTTTTACACAAGTTGATTAACGATCCTGTAATTTAATCAAAATCGTCAATGTAACAAAAATTTCTATCTCGACACAACTAAAAGTATTGCTTGAAATAAAATTAATTGTTTTTACCTCTGAAGACAATATACTGTATTGCAATGTAAAGTTGGTGTTGAAATCTGTATTATCGAGGGTCAAATCAGTCTGATTAACCATTTAGGCAAATCATATGACGTTTACGTCTACAACTTACTTCAACGACATGCCTTCTTGCCTCGCAGATCTTCTCCTAAACACACGTGTAGGGCAACGCTTGAAGGCAAACAACAGCGCCAGCTGCCAGATTTCTACCCGCAACTCATTCAACTTTTGATTGGCACATTCCGAGAGATGAACCCTCACTCAGGGGACCACTCACATCCACTGTCGGCAGCCATTTGCCAATCTCCATATGTGGAGAGGGGCGGTTCCTAAACTATGGTGCGCTGGTTCGCAAAAGTCGCTTATAAAAGCCACAATTTCTGTCACATAACATAAGCAAACGGACATTTAAAAATATTATTTATCAGCAATTTAATTTTTAATTAAATAGTTCAAAGATTGACCTAGCATATGAAATATAGCAATCGAATTTCTCAAATTAAATTCCTAGATATAGAAAATGTCAAAGCATTCAGACACTTAGACATTTAGATCTGTTTTGTTATCACTAGTAATTAAACGCTGTATATTCTTGGTCTAGAATTTGTTTTTGAGAAATCATCACCATTCATTCGCTAAAGTTTGAAATTCGTTGTGCAGGCAGCATGCATTCTTATCTAGAAAAATGTCTATACCATCTCCATGAGAGATGCATCTCCTCATCCCTTGGTTAACCCCTGGTTAGATTGAGGGTGACTAGAGGGGGAAGCTGGTGCAGTGGCATTCAGGGTGTTCCTATTCGTCAAAGACCAGGGTGCATATCATCTTTTGACGTGAAAGCATACCGATGCAAGAGAAGATGCGAATTCGGGGCTAATCGACGCCATACAATTAGGGTAGGGTTGGAACGGGTTTCGCCTCTCACCCCCATTCCCGTCTTTTGTTGGCAATTCGAGCATATCCTCCCTGCATTTCGACAATGGTCCATTATCATTTGCAAAATCCTCCGTGATTGGTGCCTCCATAGTTGAAACTAGTGGAGTGGAGATGGGAATGTAATGGGGGGTTGGATGACGCTGGATTATCTCCTATACTTTTTCCTTTATCATCTTTCATCCCTTCTCTCGGTTTTAATTTGCTCCTTCTAGATAAATATATTTTAAACCACAGGGTTTGAGCACCCAGTGCTCGCTATGGCGACAGAATTAGCGCAGTGCTTCAGCTTCAGATATATTGACAACGATTGATAAATGGGTTGGTGAAATATGTTCTTCTGTAATATCCAGTAATACTAAATAATTTGTAATTCTAAATGTGCCTGAATTTATTAAAATGTAATATGTTGCGTCCAAATTCTTGCATCTGTATTTAATAACTTTTTGGAAAAAATTGTTTTGTTTTTAATCAATATGTTGCATTTGAAATTTGAATTTCAGAGGATGCTCTATCACGTTCCATGTCTACAGGTTTTAAAACACAATATCAGGATTTCCTCTCAATCTCAAATGATCAGTAAAACTAATCACCAATGAAAACGATGGCCAAGTCTTCCGATCAAATTAGCACTAGGTAGCCATCGATGGCTCGCGGATTCTACAACCTCCCATATCCTTGGCTTCATCTCTGCGGCCTGAGTTGTCGGCGAGTGTTTATTTTTCGCTCCAACCCCCATCGAATCGGGCGCGTTCATTTGCAAAATTGAGCACTTTCTGAATTCATACACACAGCTGCACATTCACAACAAGCAAATAAGCAAACGGGCAGACGCTTGCCTTTTGAATACGGCATTATTTGGGGGGCGGAAAATCGGAGGAAGCACTCTCGACAGTCCTGCAGCCTCCATCTTTCAATGCGTCATTTGCAAAACTCAAGTGTTGCTTATAGCCATAGGGATTTTCCTATTGTGAGCGGGAAAAAATTCCTAGTCTAAACATTCGAAAAACAGAAACGCTATAAACATAGTGAGATAAATGGTACGTACGAACTGCATTACGAATCTAAAAATAAATAGTCCCAATTTAGAGAATTTCTTGCGACTGTGCCCCGATTTCAAGATCCCTTTCAAACTGAATTTTCAGATCTAAACCATATTTCTTCAACACGAAACCCCGGGACAGATTAATTTCGATTAAAAATGTGAAATTCGCTTTGTAGGTGCAGTGTAGTCACGCAATCTAGAAAGGTTAAAACTATTGTCTGGTGCACATTATGGGTATCAATAAATTTTAATAATTTCCTATTGTATTTATGCCTCTCTCGGTGCCCGTGCAAGTTTTCCTGGTAAGCAAGTTCCTGAATAGGATCGCCTGTAGCCTTACTCATAGAAATGTACGGCGGCGTCTCAACGGGGCTCACAGACATAACTATGCAATTTACCTGTGTAGAGCAGCGACCTTATTTCTCGCATGCAATTCATCCAATTTAATAGCGCAGACACGTTCGAGTGTTATTTATATGCGCCGTTGTGGCAGCCATATATATTATATCTGGGTCTCCTATGATATTGTCCTCTTGAGATCCGAAGCTGTAAACATTGTTTTAGCAATTCCGTGCGCAAATTATTTTCCTTTGAAAACATGTAGCAGTCAGGTGCTTTCGTATAAAGTGTTTCAAAAAAATATTAACAAAATGGGGCATATTGAGGTGACGTGCGTGGCAAGAATTTTGTATACAACAACTTTCAGAAACTAGAACTTGTAATGCCAATACGTCGTAAACGGAAATAGCTCAAGTTAAATTTTTGCAACTCAATTCGTCTCGAAACGTTTGACAAAAAATTGAAGAAAATTCATTCTTTTTTCAAGTTTCGTTTTAAACCAAAAATCTAAATTAGTATATATCTCGCAACAGGAGCAAACTATTTTTATGTATATTTTTATGGCGCATTTCTGCTTGGGGAAACATTCCGGTGCGTTGGTTGTGACCGGAGAAATTCGAAGATGGGGGTTACTACGGTCATCATTGTCATATAAAAGAAAAACCCGTGATTGGAGAATGAAACTCCAGGAATCGTCGAATCAAAATCAAGTTTTGCTGCTACAAAATACACTACTATACTCTGTATTATAATACGTTGACGCTGGGGGCTTCAGGAGGATTCATATATGTAGTTGCAAAGCGGCCGCCGTTTTTCTCATCACTTTATTTTTTCTGAGTTTCGACCATTTTCAACTTTGGGCACGTCGCCAACATGTCCACCCGATTCGAATAAATTGTCGTCATCCGCTTTATAAAGTAACGTTTTCCCCTTTTTTTTCGACGATTTTTTTTTTCGAAAAAAAAAAGCTATTTTCATGCTTCAAAGTTTGCGAACAGGCGTGACAAAGAACGCGTGCTGCACGTCACATAATGTCAATGTGTGAAATCGAGAGCTACAGGGAGCAAACGAGGGCAGCAAATTAAATGTATCAGCTTTTGGACAGACACGCTTTCGCTATAGAAAGCTATGCCATAATGGGATCTGCTCCGTATCACTAGGTAACGCTCATATAACAAGTTGACAGATATCGACAAGTTGGAATTTTCGCCTCAGGTAGCGCTAGGGGCGCTAAAATCGATTGTCGCAGACCAAAAATAACTATCCATCATCAATCATCGTCCTGTTTACTAAATAGGTGAAACGAACCAACTGGTCATCTGGAACGCCATCAGTGGGAACCAATAACGTCTTCTCATCTGACCACGTTTTAATATGAGATGCATATGCAATTTGTGCTTCGTATCCAAAAAGAATGAGCGATATTAATTTTCTATCAAGTTTTATTAATTTACTCTGCATTTTGAAGCACAAAATCATTCACATCATAAAGCTGCTCTTAAAACTCAAGATAATTATTGTCGAGAAACCTCAATTGAAATTACCAGTAAGTGGTTCCAGCATGTTCAAATGTTATAGCTATAAACTAAACAAATGTGCAGACGGATTTGCTCCCCAGGTGCAGAAACCAAAAATTGTTATTTAAATTCGCGTATGCTAACGAATCCTGCGTCCTGTATCCTGAATTTCATTGGGTGTCCCGTTGACTGGCGCGATGCCAGTGGCGAACGGCTATGAAAAAAATTACGTTTTCTCGACATTTAAAAAAAATTAAATCTTCATCAAAACGATCTAGAATCGAGAGAAAAGTCGAAACTAACGTACCGATATTTGATGGCGACCAGAGTATAGAAATCGAGATTGTAGCGAGTGAGCGAGATGGATGAAAGGAGCGTCAGAATGAATGAGAAAGGATGGTAGAAAGAGTTATAAGCTACACGTGGATCCCATATCTAAAGTCATTTCGGATACAGCATTTTCAGGCCGCCTGTACACCGGCCCCGACCGCAGAAAAAGTTCATGAAATAATTTTAGAATTACTATTACAGTGGCACGAACGCTATTTTACTTTTAAGCGTGTATCCGCACTACACCATCTACCAAAAGGTTAGCTAAATTAGCATAGAACGCGAGTTATTGACGTGAGTTTCTAGGAAATTCACATGTACTCATGAAATTAAAATGTTCAGAAAATGGCATTTCAAAACGACAACACTTGAAATGTAAGGCAATAAAATACGAGTTTGTATCAATTAAAAATTCGATACATTTAAATTTAGGGTTTCAATAAAGACAAGACCGATTGTAGGTAGTTGGACAATGGACCCAATCGTGTTGGAATTGGACAATAATTGTGACCGATTCATCATTCCAATACCTCTGGGGCGCTGTTGACAACATTTGTTTTCCCGTTTTCGGTTTTCAGTTGGGTTTACAGGCAGCCTGCGAGGCGTCTAAAATGTTCCATAGTGAAAAAAAGCTCCGCCGGCTACATGGAATTGCCATCCAATAGACCTAATATATTGTCGAATACCGAAAATGGCTCGAAAATGTGAAATTGGAGTAGATATCACGCTGGAACCAGACACTCTTGCATATAATGCACATATAACATTCACCATATCGCCTGGCGTAAAAAATGGGTGATGAAAAAAATATATCTAAAATGTAATTTGACCGTACTGTACGACGACATATAACAGTATGAGAATTTAGACCTGACCAGTACAGGGTGCGCAACGCGATTCGTGAAACGTCGAATAAAAATGGCAACCTACGTTGTTTTATTAACAACCTCTAAACTAAAGAAAAAGTCATTCAACTTTACACATACAGTGTTTGTTCGCATTTTTCAAATTAATTTAACAATTGTCCTGAATACATTTCGCATCCCACAGCTCAATTTAAGGCGAAAGGTGATAATTTAAACGTAACATCAACAAATTCATCTCCACTGAATTATTAGTGATTTATTTTGTTATTTCCAACAGATACTTTATCAAAAAAGATAATTTTAAATAATGCAGTCTGTAGAGACCAGCATATATCCAGTACATGTACGTCAGTTACCGCAATGCTAAGTCCATAGGTCACGTTTCCGCGGAACAATTGAGTTCAGATCTGAGAAAAGAAGTATCTTTAACTCCCAAGTGCGTTCGCGGGAAAACCAGTTAACAGAGTTTTAAAATCAACGTGAGCCGACTTTATATCGAACCGTAAAACTGTTATGGGGTTCCAGGGGAGCAAGCCATATACACAATATGAAGCATATACCGGTACATTTCGGGCGGGCTTAATGCGAACAGAATCGCGATCGAGGAGCAACATCGCGGAATAGAAGCGCCACTGTCAGGTATCCTCTCTCCCTCCTCCCCCTCCCCCCACGTAGCACATAAAAGCTCAAGACAGCAGCACACCTGGCGCGTGACACTCGTCAGACTTTGAGCAAGATCCGGAAGCAGGGAATCCACCCCATCCGAATCCACCGGCACTGCAATTACAGGGTGGACCACTCGGATGGATTCACGAACAGCCTGGTCGTTCAATGAGCAACAATGATGACCATGTTCTGCCAGCGTGGACCGCAAATGGGATATGTCAACTTACCCCCTCTCTCTCTCCCCATCGTCACAGTTCACAACGAATGGAGACGTGAATCACTATCAGAGTGATCTTAGTATTTCACTCGGGAATTTGGTGTTTTATCTTCAGATTTCTTATAAATCTATTTGATTTTTATCGATGCGATCAGGAATTGATACTATATGAAAGACCAATGAAATATATAAGTATAAAAAAGAATTCGTCTAATGAAACAGTGGTATGAGCTGAGCGGTACCTAGCTTTTATGAACGAGTGTGAAATTGTCACAAGTCATGCAACAATAATAGAATCATAAGAGGGAAAGTCGTACTTGAAATATAATAATAAAATATTCATAATAAATTCATAATAAATTTATAATGAAATAGAATTAAGATGAGATGAGAATTGAAATGAATAGAGATTTGTCGTCAGTTGCAATGGTTCTCGGTTAGTTATCCTTATCGAATAATAGTGTGCTTTCTATTATTTTATTTGAGAGTTTCTCGCCGACTCTGGTCGTTTTTTTTCCGTCCGGTGCTGGCCCTGAGACAACCCATATTTCCTTATAAATTTAGTATGAATTTATTATGAATATTTTATTAATAATAGAACCGTTCTGACGAATATTTCCTATTATTTTTATTGGGCATGATTGAAATACGAAGTACTCTACGATATCATATCTTCCTCTGTTGAACCAAATTTTCATTTGACATATTATAAAATTTAATGATTGAATTCTCCATTTCCTATTTGATTCGATTTTATTATTTTCTACATATCATTGATCACTATCTTTGTTTAAAAAGTTTTTGCTTTATTTCGTATTTGATATCTTACAGTTTTTCAATTGATGCGATTTTATTATTTTCATGTCATGAGAATGACAGATTTAAATTGATTGAGTTTCACCTTTGCCGTGTAAGGGAGGGGGGTACAAACTATACTGACGGATCCCAATCTCCAGCTCCGTACAAGACGGGAGGAAGGAGGCGACCCATCGAAGGAGGAGGACGAGACACCTGAGAGAACGATCAGCTGTTTCCCCCCGTCGTCTAATATATGCATTTCGATATAAAATGTTAATGGTTATTGGTCGGGAGGCTTCCATTTATGTAGACTGCATGGGATCGTGAACGAGAAATGGGGGGGGGGGTGTGGAAGGGGTGGGGGGCGGAGGCGAGAGCGAGAGAGACCCATTAAAATTGCGCCCGTATATACTGACTTGGCTGGGCCCAGAGACTGAAGTTTGTAGGTGCACGTACGGCATGTGTGTGTGTGTGTATGAGTCTGCTATTGCTGTAAAGTGCAATTACGGATCGAACACACGCTCTGCTCGGCGCTCCCGCACTCTTCCCTCTATATATGGATCGGCGAAACCGACCCCCGGATACCGGGAACAGCAGTCGACAAATGATAGCAATTTAGTCGGCGGCGGAGATCGTGAAAAAAATAATGATCGAGCTTCATCCCCATCACA
>JAQGBY010002981.1:0-20794 GCA_034698785.1 Mycogona germanica | reverse complement strand
ATACTCTGTAAAACCGTAAGAAATATTTTAAAAATCAATATAATTTCTAAGTGAAAGACAAATACTTAGCAATAAAAAAACAGCAGACAGTTGTTGGCAAATTGGATAGCACAGCTGCATGCATAGTTTCGGGGCAGAACCAGCTGCATTTCATTTTTCAATCACTGTAGTGTATTAACACTACAGGAGTTTCTGTGAGTACTTCTCTTAGTGCTTCTGCACTGTGTGAGTGGGCACATTTTCACCAGTACTGGACTGTCGAGCCAGTCAATCAAAAATACCGATTGGGCTACGACAAGTCGATCGACGAATTCTTTAACACCTAATGGACAGATCATATTGTGTAATTTGAGACTGTAATTTGAGAATTTAAATCCTGCCAAATTTAACTTGACTAGTTCTGGTGTTCCTCCTGCCTATAGTTTTAATTAAACTCGGCCATGAGGAGTGTTCGATTTTTGCAATTTAAATCTCGTGCCTCACCCTGTCTCCCCTCCTACCCTGCTGGTTAGTGGTTAGTTGGTTGAGAGTACGCGGCGCTTAAGTCAGCTTACGAGTTAACAGTTCTAGCTTGTCTGGTGCTGGGTTAAAACCCAACCGAATCAGGGAATATGTTGTAGTGTTGTGCGGTAGTACGTAGCACGACTTTGACGAATAAACCGGATATTCCGGTCTACACAGCATAACATATTGAATATATATATATTTCGTAGGATTTGGAAATTCCGATTTTACGAAAACATCCAAAGCAAGGTGGTGATAACAAAACTGGCGTGGGACGAAGCTATTGAATAAAAGATGGTAAATTACTGTTTGTTTTGGGGGTTTAACGTCTTAGCCGACATGCACCGTCGAGCAAAAGGTATGCGACGACCGAGGGGGACATTGGTGGAGAGGCCTACGTTTATATCGTCTTCATAGCAACTAGTTAACAGAATAAAGGAGGGGAGGAGCGTTCCATTTGCTGGGCGTTGGCGTCAATAGATGGCAGCGGCATCCCCCCCCCTCCCACTCCACCCCCGCTGTCAGGGAGTGCCTGGCCACCCTACACCCCCACCCACACTCTAAAGCACCCCCTTTCTAACCTGCGCACATGCAACACCTACGTTAATATAGACGAAGACAGGGTCAATTGTAAAGGTGGATGATTTCGATGGGTAAAGGAGCGCGAGCGCGGGGAGGTGGAAGAGAAAATGAATAAAACATTTAACAATTCGCTTGTGGCTCCATAAAGAACTTCCCCCACACACACCAAACAGTTTTTACTGCTCGCATGCACTGATGAATAAATAAAAGTACATTGTCTTTAACGTGAGATTCCCTCAAATTACTCTCATTTTATTTTTGTTTAGGAACGTTCTCATGGGACGTTCTCGGAAAGTCGATGACTGGACAACATAATATTTGTCCAGCGAAATGGAGATCTTCATAAAAATAGTTTTCCCCTCTCTATACAGTAATTGTGTTTGTTGTCGTCTGAATGGATGCGCATCCTATTAATTATTTCACAAGTGCGCTATAATGTTGGTTAGCTCCATAGATACGCAAGTGATTTGCTAATTATTCTCGAGACGAGGTACAGACCACGGGAAAACCTCCAAGAAAAGGTTTCCCCCATTTATTTGGAAATATAAATGATAATTATGACGACAACGTATCGAGACTATCGACAAATTTTAAAACTAGATTTTGAAACTATATATATTGGTACTGCTTGGTGCACACCAAGCGATAACTGACTAATTGTAGTCTGCTTTTTTGCCAAAAAAAAGGTGAGCATGGGGATGGCTGGGGTCAAGTTGATGGATCCGCACAACGTTCACGGGTTTGATGACCGCCTAAACAGAATTTCGCCATTGAGGAGCGGGGGTGGAAGAGCAGAATCCGCCTTCGAAAAAAAGAGGACAGACCGAAGGTGTCGCTTAAATCAGGAGCGTCGGTGGGAGAGGTTTATACGCGTAAATAAAGCAAACGGACCGCACGAAACGAGGGGTTGTTGCTCGGCGTGTTAATCATATACAACAAACGAAAAAATATGATCGATCGATCAACATTTAAAAAAAAAATTTTTTGGAGGTCAGAATTTTTTTTAACTCGGCCATTGTTATTTGTGTGCTAAGGAGCAGTTAGGGTTTCCATGAAAAAAGACACATTTATTAATGAGCCCTATATAAACTAAATGCTGATGGCGACTTACGAGTTAAAAACAGTCAACATTTTTTTTTCTAAACGAAAATGACGCGCCAATGTGGCGAGCATTAGACTCAATACAAATTATGACGACAGCGCCATCTGATGTTGAGAAACGCGAAGATCAAACTTCGTAGAAACTCTGGAATCGTCCCAGGAGTTGCCTCGAGTTGCGGGAAAGAAATTTATTTTTCCGTAATGTACTATTCTTTTGCCCATATTTATTTAGGGTCGAACTACTAACTAACGAGCGGTTGTGATGCCAAAAGTTATATTTAGCCACCGCCGAACCAAAATACGCGAGGCCAGCTGGTGATTCTGCATTTGAAAAGCGGCCAATTACGCCTAGTTTTCATCGGGTGCGTCGAGGTACTTTGAAACGGAGAGTACTGCACTCCTCCGATATGAAAAGTGGGGAGCGTTACGCATTTCTGTCGCATGGCAGCCGACGGATATGACCGAAATATGCCGAAAAATACGGTCGCAGTTGCTGGCACGATTCAAAAACTCGAAAGTCCTTCGAAACTAGTCGTGAAAATGGGCACGCTATGGGGTGCACAACATGTGACTTCTAGAATCAAGTCGATTTCTGGTCGACCTCGTGCGTACATTTACAGTTAGTTTATCGGCCGACCGAGGTGGCTTGAGATGCCGCTCCCGACAGGTGAAAAAGCGCGGCAGGCGGCCTGGCGCCAATTACAGCCGGTTGAACTAGCTAAAAAAAATGGTCGACAGGAATTGGCGCCATAGTGGCGCCTCACGAATAGAGGAAAACAAAAAGCGTTGAAATAATTTTTTCACTCTTTTAATTTTTCCTTTTGAAATGACGGCCAACAGGCAACTGTCTGACTTGAGAAACCCCTCTATGCGGGGTGGAGATTGGTCATATGGCAATGAACCAATATAAATAAAGCGAAAAAACCGGGGAAAAAAACGAAAAAAGAAAATGTCGCCATTCGTTATAATTTTTTATTAAAAAACAATACGCTCTTGCTGTTTCGCTTGTCGGCCAAATAAAAAATAATATTTTAAGGTAAAAAATAATATTTTGAAATAGCCATCGGCAACAATAACAACAATGTTCCATTTGGCCAAGCAAACCAAGTTGTGAGAACTAAACGAAGAGTCAAAATGGTTGTTTTAAAGTTCCATCAAACACGCAACATGCAATTTTCAATGCTCACATTTGAAAAATACCAGAATGATAAATAACAGCAAGAGAGTGATTTTTGTGCAAATCAGAAAGCTGACAACAAAAAGTTGTGCTGAAGCTTAAAATGAACCAACAATTACATCAATAACCGCCAGACTTCTTTATCTTTCACTCTTCTTAGTACAAGTCCTGATTTGGGCACTAGTGGCAATGGGTGTCCGGTTAAACCTACACAGACAGTACTACCTTTATCGCAGCCCATCCCCCCAAAAAACCTTCCACATATGTGGCCAAAGCTTGATTGCTGGCGCCCGGCGCCGCCAACTAAGCTGAACAAAGCAAACAAGAAACCCAAAAAAAAAAAATCCCAACTGCCATTAGCAGCTCAACCATGCTGGTGCGCATGCGCAGATAAACATAGAAGGTCATCAGCTGTTGGCGCGCGCGCCAGCAGATTCAACACTGCAAAAATCGAAATAGAGAATGGACACATTGTTCGACGCGTCGCGGTGGCGTCGAACCAGGAACAGAACGACCAAGGACTAAGAGGAGCGCACAAAAACCAAAGTGGTAAGAGTTTAGTTCTGGTCCGATTTTTCTGAATACGCTCATCACCCCCCGTTGAGACTATGACACAATGTATGGGGGGAAAGAGACTTTCAGCAAGCAATCTGTCCACCAAACGTCACGACACTATTGTGATACAAATTTGACAAATTTTATCGTGTCCTTCCCGGTCCCCTTATAGCTGTTTTTAGATTTTCGCGATGGAAGTTCTGAACAGCTCTCTGCTCGACGAATTATACTAGCAAAACAAGTTATTAGATTGTGCTTTCTTCGAAGAAACACCCACACAGAAGAAAAAAAATCAAAATGCATTCATAATAACTGCTCTTAGATCTGCAGGAACAAACCAAAAAAACTGCATTGTCCAAGGCCTTTGGAAAAGTAATCATCACCGTGGCCTTCGTTAAAACTTATTATGATTCAGTTTTTTTAAATGTCTCATCACTTTTTGCATATGCTTTGTGCCACGATTATATGGAATTTGACATTGCGTTTGCTTTCATTCTCGAAATTACCTCCAAAATAGTTTTAAAAATAATATTTCAAAGCCAAAGTCGTCTAAGTAACCAGTCATGCCATGTGAAACTTGGCAAGAGTGACAACGTAGTTACGAAGGCAACAAAAACTTTTCAAAATTGTCAAACGACGAAAAACTCTTGAAATATGTTCACAAGAAAAGATACGTAAAAGAGATTAGTGCAATAGCTCACCAAAAAATTCCTCCCAGTTCATGGCATCTTCATTGTTGTTATTACCGGCTTCAGTCATTCCCGAAACAACAGCGCCGGACGGGGGGTCGTTACGAGGTGGTCCCCCGTCCAGCTCATCGTCCTCCGTGGCCAGAGGGGCAGTCACGCCGCGCTCCCCACACTGCCGGATAGGTGTCCCACCGCGACCCCGGCACCGGCTGACCGGCGGCGGCGATCCGGCATCCCGTAGCGGCACCTCTTCAAACGGCATCTCCTTATCCGATGCACAACTTTGGCAAATAACTAACTTCTAAAAAATCCGCTCAGCGCCGCTGACCACGAATTATTGCTGCCATGATGACCCCACCGCACAAAATTCTCACGACACACGGGAAAACGAAACTCGAATAAAAAAATCTCACTGCACATTTAAGCAGCAAAAGAGTCGACAGATTGAGAGCACGGAGTCGTAAAAATCACCATTAAAAAAGGAGGGAGAATTTATTCCAACGATATTTTGGTTGTGTATAGATCCAATGACGAATTGGTCGCTCAGCGCAGATTTAGTCCAAATAAGGCGGTTTTTGGCAAAGCTGCGGCGGCGGTAGACGTTTGTGCTGCCATTCAGTCGAATATAGGCCTGCGATTATTAAAATCGGTCACGAATACAGCAGTTGAATACGGATCACTTATGTGTTTAGTATATTTCTGATGTGGTTAGAAACGGGCAATGGTGGAATCGCCGTTTTCTGTACAGCGATTCACCGTCGATTGAGGTTATTATTGCTGCTGCGGCTGCAGCAGTCTCTCGTGGCACCGATTTCCAGGAGAGAAAACACGCACTAACTACTGTACACTGGTACCCTGTACGCAGTAATGCTGCAGAGCGTGCATACTTTTCCGCCAGATTCCGCCGAAATTGGAGCCAGCTGACTCGCTGATCAGTTTCGACGGTGCGTGACGTAACTAGAACAATGTTTTAAGTGGAAACATAGAGCGGCGGCGGTGGTGGTGGTGGGGGAAGAATTGGGATTGCAAACTACGTTTATTTTCTTCCCTTTGCAAACAGATTAGTTTAACGTCTGACAAAAAAAAATTCTGGCAGATGAGAAGACGTTGCCATAAAAAACTCCATATTGGCGTTGAAGGTATTTTGCACGAATGCTTCTTAAAAGTTCTTTCAACTTCCTTTGCACAATATTTCTTGTCGCGTTACGCTACGACGATTAGCATCACCCAAAAATGATAATAATAACGACGGTGTTGAGTGAAAGTTATAATTAACACCCACCGAAACGCGGGTGAGAGTTGCAAGAGAGTGGCCAATGGTCTTTTTTTTTCGAAAGTGAGGAATCTATTATTCGAGAGGCGAGCGCGACTATAGAAATCGTGCCCGCGCCAGCCTTATTATTACGATTCACAAGGCAGTCTTTTTAATGCCAGCCGCACACAGTCAAGTGTAGTCCATAATAGTCCTGCAGCTGGCACGGTTTTTGTGAAACACAGACATACATACGAAAAGTCTAGTCCAACTGATTTTTTTCTTTTCTGTCTTACAAAACTCGCAACTCCTTAGTTCACCGTTGAATGAACACCGGCGACGAGAAAACGCGGCGCTAAATTTCCACTGCGAACTTTCTGGTGCAACACTTCGTGCTACAGTAGTAGTAGTAGTACATCCTCAGAAAGACAACTCCTGTCACGATTCTGAAATTCACTTTTGCGTTTTCACACGATGTTGATTCGGGATTGTGTCCGATTGAATGATTTGATATTATTCGCGACGGTTGATGATTGGCAACGTCTGTATTGGTGGCTGGTGGTGTTGGAATAATTGTGTCGAGAGATTGAAATCCGAACACGTATCGGCTTACAAGTGCGTGGACATTAAGAGTGCCGTCAAGGTTTTCCTGCGGTCGGACCCGATTGCCGAAAAAAAAATAACACGTTGGTGTGTAGAACTTGTAGTGGGCCCAATAAACGCCGTCCGAACAACTCCCACACTGCCGCAGTGAAGTTTTGGTGTGCCGCGATGGCGGTGGCCAGATTTGCGTGTGTCAGTCCATTCGCCCGTGAACACACACCAGCAAGCAGCACGCGTTCCTCAGACGGCTTCGCAAGTCGCAAATGACGCTTGCCCGAGCGACCGAGCGTTCAGCGATTTTGGAGCGGCACGCGTCAGCGCCATCTAGTGGTGGGGATAAGTAATGGGATGGTTAACGAACCTGAGACCACGTGGACTAGGGTGCTTTCCTGAACTAAAAATTGTTAAGGAGGTTCACCGGTGATTGCCTAACCTAAGCTAGGAAAAGAATCTTTAACGTCCCGATATCGTACAGGTACGGGTCATGAATTTTCTTCTGAAAGTGTGTAAAGGAATTTCTCTCGCCAGAAAAATTCCGAAGGTGTCAGCTGGAATCGAAACCGCGTTCAGGGGGGTTTGAGGGGGTGGAAAGTCAAACTACAAAGTCGCCACCTGAACTGTCTGTGCGATTCTGTAAAGCGAGAAGGTTAGCAGTTGTGAATATTTTTCGTCCACAATAATCATAATCATTGACTTCATAAATTTAAATTCAAACCCCCTAAAATAAAATTCAAAGAACCAGCATTCATAGGAAATGTTCGAGGATGTGGCAATTAAATTGTAATTATATTTTCATAAACAATACAAAAACAATAAAAATTCAGCGATACCTTTTTAGTTTTACCACCTGGTCGAACAAAATTCAATTTTGGTTAACGAGAAGAACCTGACTTTTCAATGACGGACCTGGGATTTTAGGATCTGGAAGTTTTTATCATTTCGGTCACACATATACGTATGCTCATGACATTTTTGGATTGTGTTTGAAGCTGTGTCTGAAGATAAGTGCCGCGTTCATGGACGAGGGATCTCCAGAGGATATTGAGTTGGTGGAACCTCAAGGGGTCGGGGTTGGCTGCAGGGGTTAACCGGTGCTATTTCCGCTCTGCCAGTCGTCTTTTCCTCCAAAAAGCGAGCGTCAGCCATCGCATATGCACCAACAAAATGGTGTTGCCAATTCTGTAATCGGAGCTTGTCGACTGCCGTCACTAATGAGCACAATAGCTCTCGGGGAAAAACGTGAATGGAGGAAGGAGTGATTGGCACAGTGGAAGGCGGCCAGCGCGGAACGGAACGAATGTCGAAACGCGGCCAGACACACTCGGCTAGTAAAAGTTATGCGGCAAAACTAGCAGGCCGCGTTCAGTCATAAAACGCGTGTCATACGGTGTAAAAGCAACGCCCCCTTGCACAAAACAGCGATAAGACTAAATTATAAAATTGCTGAAGAATGAGTTTCCGAAAAAAAAAAGATACGAATAAGTCGACTCGACCATTAAAAATAGGAATAATGAATTATTAAGCCAAAACTCGTTTCGCTTCGTTTCGAAATACTAATTGGCAACAAATTAAAAATGTAAATGAGATAGAGAAAAAATAAAGAAAATACACAGCACACGAAGACTAGTGAATAAACATTTTTCGAGAAGAAACTATCACTTAAGGGTTAAGAGTGCCTAAGCAACATGCGGGGGACGTAACGCCTGTAGTGCGGTTGACTACAGTTGATTGGAAACAAAAAAAAAAGATGGTTTTGAGGAAACAAGGGATAAACTTCTTACAAGAGACATAGATCACCTGCCCCGCTCTAATTTTACAAAAAAAAAGAATCTTTGAAATCAAAGGATGCAACCCAACGAGAAGATGGCGGTGACTGGAAAGAGCAGCGCACTCAACAGTATAGTCGCATCCGCCCTGCGGCGGTGGTCGTAAGTGTTTGTTCTGGTGGAGAGACTAAATAAAAAATTTATATAACATTTCCGGCGTCTCCTATAAAAATCTCCCTCTCTCCGTATACACACACAGTACTCCAAACAGGGGCGGCGTTGACAACAATGGCGGCCGCTGTTTAACCACCGCCTCCCACACGCCTACCTAAGCGAAACGGACGCGCTTTGGTCGCTTCCAGGTTTTTGTGTCAATACGATAAATGTTGTAGGAGTGTACGTGCGTGTTGGTGACAACAGTGTGGTGCACACAGGGGAGGCGATCAAGAGCAAATTGAGGCGAAATTAGAAATTCCGGTCTGCTTTTGCGTTCTTCGCTTGAGAGCGCACCCGGTACAGTCACCATCGTCCGGACAGACAATCCCCCAAAAAAACAGTGTGGGCACTTCCGAATTCTGAAAATGTAACAAAATTTAAACTACCTAGTCAGTTGTAGCAAGTTTGAATTGGAAAGATTCGACTGGTTAAAACACTGTTTTCAACAAGATAGGGGATGAGCGGAATGCTGGACGCAAAACCAAAAAGGCGATAAGAGTATTTCAACGTTGGCCGCTGAATTTGACACAAAAAGTGTCATTTTGCACGGATTCCTGTATCCAAATAAACACAACATCACAAAATAGAGTTACATCAGCGAGTTTCGTTTAAAAAACGGCAACCCCCGACCATAGTCGAAAGTACTATCCATGATAACACAAATTGTTTGC
The DNA here is from genome assembly GCA_034698785.1 of Mycogona germanica. Lineage (NCBI taxonomy): Eukaryota > Metazoa > Arthropoda > Diplopoda > Chordeumatida > Chordeumatidae > Mycogona > Mycogona germanica. The sequence goes on along the minus strand of JAQGBY010002981.1, from coordinate 11,678 downwards.
TTGTCGCGGTCGAACGCTTTCCCAAAATTTTTGCTGTCGCGACAACGGATTTACATCGCCGCTTTGAATGCCTCAACATAAGGTGTTTGCACAACAAACTTAGGAGAACACGTTTTTTCGTGCACTATGATTTTTAAAGATTATGCGTGTTTCCTGATGAAACGCCATATTCCCCACCCCCAACGAAATTCTGGGGCAAAATTATTTTGCAGGTGGATTCTCTAGAAATAGGCGCTACTCTCCATTTCCAAGTTTCGATAAGATTTTCACTTCGAATGTGCATTCATAAATAGACGGCGCGTACTGTGTACACAGTGGGAAGAATTGCTGAGGCCACACATGTTGCAGCCACAGAGCCGAAGAAGCAACCCAGAGTACATGTACACAGTACCTGTACAGAGAGGCTAGGCGCTGCGCTTCCCATCAATGGCCGACGCGATCGCAGCGCCACTCCAATTAACGGACGACTGCCACCGGCCAAGAAAGGTGCGCTGCCGTGTGTTCCATTTTTGGGCAAGGCCGTCGGAGGAAAGAGACCGATCGTCTTTTGTATCGCTCGGAGGAATTGTTTCGCCAAGTTCACAGAAGAGAGCCGCGTAACGCCGCCACCAACAACTCCATCGACCATCGTCCACACACCTTGTGTGACCAGTTTTCCGGCGGGCACAAACACACATAATTATAGATGGCGCTGTCGTCTGCAGATTCCTCGTCCTTCGAATTTGCAGCGGTCCATTTGTGTCAGACAGAATGCGTCAGGAAGCCCCCCTCCCCACATTCAGTCAGTCGCATTTGTGCGATGGATTAATTTCGATTTTGCTTCTTAATCGTTTTGTATAACCTTGCAGGTGGTCTGCTCGCCTATTAGTTGCGTTAGCCCATCAATTATTCGTTCCGATCAATCTCTCCCTTAAATGCCGATTGTCAAGGTGGGCTTTCAGCAGTCTGTCGAATGACGGAAACATCTGTTCATCACTAATTCGTGGTATGCCCAAAACGAATCCTGCTAGAATGGCAACGCATTGAATGCATGCTTAGTAAAAGCTAGTAAAAAGACAGACTGTAACAAGTTGCACGTAACAAAAATATACTATGTTTATGCAGAATTTCTTTTAAGACTCGTCCAATGATAACAAACACCATTTTATTTTGCTTTTTTGTATTAAAAAATCGAGAAGGTTGCGATAAAAGAGACAACCACGAGAAACCGACTAAAGAAACTCTGCAAACGGCGACAAACACAATAATAAAAAGAGAATATCGTTTTGGACTTCAGTCATCAAATTGTTGAAATTGAGAATGTTTGTGATCTTCCGTTGGGGGTCCGTCCTCTGATCCAAAAATTCTCAAACCATCCCAGAGAACTTTCCAGGGACCCCCGATCGCCACCCGCTCACAAATGGAACGGGTGCGAACGCGATAAAATGCTCGTTAACGACCTCCTGTCCTGACGGTCACTCTGCCTTTGTCCTGCGGCCAAGAAGATTTCTGGCCTGAGCGAGTACCACAAATTTGCCGACGACACCAACACACCCATTTTCTTTTATAGTGGACATTAGCACACTCGCACGTGCAAATAGAACCATTTTGCGGCAATCACTAATGCTGTCTGTGTCCGCCGAACAAAACAGAACAGTACACGGGTTCTGCTGTAGAACGATGGACAGAAGCAACGGGTTTGTTGCAGTACTCGTGTAATGCGCGGGGGCCATTCTAAAAACAGGCGACCTCTGGTCCAGCGTAGCCACTTGAAAAGATAGATGCTCACGTTCCAAAATGCTCCAATATTATTCCCTTTCACTATAAAAGTGGCAATTCCATTGGAAATAGATTTTTCAACATCTATTCAGAAATTCAATTCAAATTTCACTCAATTCAGAACACGATCGCGTAACATTCATCTTGTTATCTGATAGTTTGCAGAAAAAATCGAACAAATGCCAGCAGTGTCCGTAAGTTAGGCGTGCTCGAAAAGATGTTATGATGCACATTGCCAATTTGATTTATAACCCAGCCACGTACTAGAAATTAGGGAAAATGTGGCAGGTCAATTGATGCGGAGTGGTCGTCCATTGATTTCTGAGAATTTTAGAAATCGCGAAGAAATTTGCGAAACAAGTTTCGCTGTTCAAAAAAAGGGGCAAGGCAGACGAAATCTCGTCTCATATTGCAAAAGAATACAGAGCAAGTTAAGATGACCCCCACGAAACTTCGCCCAGATCGCTAAGCAAGGCGTGGGCGGGGCTAGTAAGTGTTCGCCGTGGTCGAGGTCGTGTTGCGGTTATCGGACAAGATGTGGGAGCGCCGGACGTGGTCAGGACTCCGCGCAATTTGCCCCCACAGGGCGGCCATTGCACATATATGCACGTACGGGACCGACACACCGGGGTCACGTTACGCAAGACACACACGGTCGGTCTCGATTGGCCGAACCGCCCGTCACTTCCTTTGACGCGAACCAGAACTACCCAATCGCCTGTAAAAAAAAAGTGGGCCATCGTAAAAAGTTCCGATCGAATTACACGATTTTTTTCTCCCACGACAGCCACGTTCGCCTACTGAGACCCCCATGAGATATAGAGCTTCAGCGTACGATTCCGATAACGCATCAAGGAGGTACGCGCTTTCACTTATTCGGATGTGGGAACATCAATTCAACATCAATCTCGAACATTGAATTCAGAATCAAGTTTGAGATGCGGGGTTCAGGAGGAAACCTGTGATTGGCCGGCCAATCGACCGGATTACATTTGTGAATGGTTGGGATTTGGATAGAAATAGTTACAGCGGCGCTCACATAATCAGAATACAGATGATGTAGCTAAATAAAAATAAATAGTAATAATATTGTATGATTGTGGAAAATGGAGAAACCCAAAGGATAATTGTTAAAATAAAACATATCGTTCAATGCGTTTTCGTAACAAAAAAACCTAAGGCATCCAGTCACTGACAGACAATGAATTGGCGCCGATCAGACGGAAGATTCGACCAATGTCATCCGTTTTACTTTACTACATACCATTTTAGCACACACCATTTCATTGTGCACATAATTAATAACTCAATTTCAGAAATGATATTTCTTTTCAATGGCACGTCGCGCCAGTTTATAACGCCTCGCAAAAAAAATACACTGTCAGCAATCGTGTATCAGTCAAATCGGATCTGGACAAGCGAGCGCAGAGTCTACTCTAACAGGGGTTGTCAGCCCGTGTTAACATCGAGCGCTCAAGAGCTTTTCCAATAACCCCGTGCGATGGCCTTTGCGTGGTTGTGATTGGAGGTCTATGGGAGGTCGCCCATTTACACCCTCCCTGGCCACCCCCTAATCTCCGCTAACGCGGCCCGTGCTCGCGAGAAAACCTCTTCAGTCGACCTCATTGACATGTAAAATTCAACTGGTTGCCCTTCTCTCCTTTTAAGGACCGGCCACCCACCCCCACCCTGTCTCCCGTCATGGGTCTATGCCCTGTTGAGCCGTTTAGACCGTTGAGCTACGTAAGCGAGCGCGATGAATATATTTTTTTTAAAGTTCGGGTTAACTTATAAAAGCGCTTTGATTTATCGTTATCGTCAATGAGTTTTCAGTAATACTTTAACGAAGGCCAAGGATTCCGAAGATATTTAAACTGGTAGATGTTCAACTTATGTTTTTGGTCGTACTAGCTCGCTAGTTCAGCTGGTGAAATATGCTGGTATGAACAAAAGTCATCTCCGATGGACTTTATTCTTTCACGATACCGAGCCTTTGCCACTTTTTGACAGCGACAGATTTAATAATGCTCAAAAATCTAAGAGAAATGGTAACAGGAAATGAACGGGGGTTCAGATGTGACCCTCTCGCATCTGTTGTGCTATTCAATTTATTGTAATTTTGAATTTAAATTCAAAATGGTAATACAGTATATTTAGAGAAGACCAAAAATAAAATCGCTGACCGCTGTGTCCTAAAAAAGGTTTGTTCCTTCTTGGCAATGGCATGCAAAAAAGCACGGCGAACGCGCAAGTACTCGCACAATTACAAAAATCCTTCTTACCTTACAGTCCCAGTGTTTTTCGGGGTGACCCATGAATTTTTGTGACATCGAATAGTTTTACTAGATCGTAATGCACCAGACTTGAAACTGACCAGGCGCCTGAAAATGAAAATAAATACCAATTGAAATTGTTTAATTGCAAACAAGCAATCTTGATTTTTTAAAGTCATACATATTGCACTGTAATAGGCACATGCCTCGTCTACTGAAACGCCACTCCACTGACTAGATGCCACGGACCCATTTTCAAAATTTGACAAAACCGGAAGCGACATCAATGATGCAATTCGAAACACATTATGTCCAGGCGCGGCGTGGAGTGAACCATTATTACAACTCCAATTGCATGGCTTACTACAACTGACGATGTGGTCGGTAATGCAATCTCAAATCCCTGCAAAATTCCGTAATGACCCTCTCTACCCACTGTGCAAACGGAAAAATTTGGTTGCATTTGAATTTGTTTTCATAAGACGTCCATTGAAAATCGAACAGGGGTTTCTGATGTCTTGATTGACAGGGATGGTAAGAGGGTTGGACGCGGGATGTCTCATCACAACGGGAGATGAAATGGAAATTTCTTTTTATCGAATGCTTATGCCCTTGATATTAGAGATAAGCAGATTGTTTTATTGTTATTTATTTTTAATAGACCTGGGGTCGAATCCCTGATGTCGAACTAAACGGCCTGTGTCAGGTGACAGTGACAAAATCATATTGCATCTAACGTGACACCGTAAAAAAAAATGAGGAAAAAATGACATAAAATAAAACTGGTAAATGTTCCCACCATACAACGTAGCGTAGCACACAATTTCAAAAAAGAAAAAAAATGCATCGTGAAATTTGTAACCTGTCTCAGAATGAAAAGGAACAAGCAGTCAATCACAAAAGTATTTATTTTAACATTGAAAAATTCATCATAAAATTTATAAACGGTGGCTTATAGTAAGACATGCCGTTCCTTCGAAACCGAATATAGCTGTGCATCAGTGACATTGTCGTGGTAAGACAAAATCTTTATTTTTTTCAAACATAGAAGGAACAATTTTTTGTGTACCGCGAACCCGAAAATGCATAACCGTGAGCGTTTCACTTTCAGAGAGAGGCACCACATGCATGCGGTAAAAGCAACACGGTGGCGTCAAGTTTGACGAAAAACGGAAGCCTGTGCAAAAAGGAGGGGGGGGGGGAAGGGGTGCAGTTAAAACACAAAGGGGGTGGTAGTTCTGGCGTAGGACGGGAGGGGGAGGGGAACAGACTTCTGCAACAAAAACGACCACAAAACACAGCCACAGTGTACGCGAACCTGTCTCCTCAAACAGTACATTGCCATGAGACCAGTTCTCAAACAGAGCTACTCGTGGATTACAATAAATACTGCGGAATCAGAAAAATTAATTCTTGGGTTTAAATTGTTTAGGACGTACGGGAAGGGATTTTCGTTAAAAGAACGGATGAGGTAATATTAATTCCAGTAGAATACATGTGATTCCAATACGTGATTCCGCAAAGTGGCACATTCTAAAACTGCATCCGGAAAACTGACGACTGAACTAGTGATGTTTTACCCAACAACTGGTGTTGATTTTCCTCTTATTCGGTGAAATGCCATGAAAGCGGCCACGTCGCCAATTGCTAATTGCCGCACCCTCAGATCTCAGGGGTATACCCCCCCCCCCAATTCTACCATCCAAGAGCAACGGACCCGGCATCCAGTTTCGCTAAAGAGTTTTTAGTCATATCAGCGTTCCCTTTTACGACATTTTTATTTCGCCTATTTTGTGCATTGGAGGGGAGATCATGAAAACAACGAGCAGCACGAAGCACGCCAAATAGCCGTCTATTGGCTGTTCGCATTAGACTAGATTGTGGTGCCTCACCTCCCTATACCGTTCGAGAAACAATAATGTTCCCATTGTCACTACTGGTGGCGCTCTTCATGTCGCCCGGGATGACATTTCGAGATTTGTCGTGTGCAGTTTTAAGACATTCATTTATAAAACATGTCAGCATCGATATATTGACTGATCCCATTCCCTATGGTGCACTCACTTTGACTGAATTGCGTGAACTGAGAAAATTAAAGGTAACCGAGGGCAACGTCATCTAGGGACAACGCGAGACGCGCGTTGTTAGGATCGGGGCTGGGGGATTCAAGGAAATCCTGGGTTATTCCGGGAGTCTCCAAGCAGCACGTACTGTCGCACGCAACTCCCCCAACCCAGGGTCACCTCCTCTCCTCCCCCTCCTCATCCCTTAGCGCTACCACTGCGCCGCTACTCCATGTCCTGACGACGCAGCTCACTGTTCGTCAAACCGTAGGACATGCGCGTGTCACTCATAAACAACACCGTTTATTCGTTTTTACTGTTAGAAAAAGCGTAGTGGGGGCTCCTCCCCACCCCTGTGTCCCTTCCTTCAACCCCCCCCCCCGACTATCCCCTCCGTGCGCGCCGACAAAAACGCCTATACCACGAAATAATAAAAATAAAGACTTCGGAAATAATCTGAGAACTCTGTGGTCCCCGGGTGGGTCTCGCCCCCGCCCCCACCCCAACAGCTCCCACCCAAAAGAAAACGCGGCGTGTCGCGACAAACAGGATCTCCGCTCGTATTTTTACTGATATCGAACTGTCTGGACGGATATGGGGGCGGGTCGGAGCCCGAGTTCCCGCAGGGAGAATGGAGCCTGCTGGAATATATGGGTTGCATATCGCAGTACGTACCGCAGTTTTGAAGCAGGGGGGAAGTGAACTGCGTATCTGGCAGCAACATTGCCAGATTGCATGGGTTAAGCTTCGCCCATATTTCTTACATACACTGCCAAAACAAAATGACAAATTTAAGAAATGTTCATTCTTTGAAAAGAAAAATAATTTCTTTGAATTTTTCAAATTGTCTTTAAAAAAATTGGCAGCCCAAGTAAAAATTGTCTCAACTTTGAAGAAGGAAATTTGTTTCTTGAAAATTTAAAACAAAATTGGTAAGTACGGTTTCTGCGACCATAAAATGTCATTAATTTTCTGTGGAGTGCGGAACAATGAGCTACAGTTCTGCACACTACACAGTTTGTCGGAATCAGCCAATACGGATTCGAATTTGCGCATGACAATCGCTGCCAAGGACATTTTTCAATTAGCATCCCAGCCGCTTTGCATTCGAACCTGAGTCGACATTTTCGTGATTCACATTTCCTTACTCATTTTCCGTGCAACTTCTGAGAAAAATCAGTTTCTGTAGTGAGGATTGCTGAAAACCTTATTTTGGACATCCCCAAAATCATTATCATTAACCGATAATGACCTTAATTTCTTAAAATGATTATCACCTGCATCGATTTATGCATCGATCGCATTTATTTTTAATGTCGCAGCCATCTTGGATTTTCCGTTTCTGATTATCACAAACAGTTAATGGGGACTCCAAGGCGGCCGTTAATCGGAAGGATTCATCAGTAAAAATCGCGTCGAAAATTCACTTTTCCCTCAAAACCATCGAATAAGCGGAAGTGGGGATTGTGCGCATGCGCAGATGGCATAATCAGAATTTGAACGACGAAAATACAAATATTACCACAACCCACAAGCTCTAACGCAGCCAGCCAATACGCCCAAATGTTTCACATTTTCAATGCGATTTTCTCCCCAGCATAAATTCCAACAAAGTCGGGCTCCCCCGATCAGCATACTTTGTACGGAAGAGGGGAAGATAGGAGAGACACCATAAGATCCATGTCGGAGGAGGAGGGAGGGGCTGTACCAGCACGTGCTCCGGCACCGGCACGTGAGACAGAAGGAGCTCGGCAGGATTAAAATGTTAGAATATCTCCCGGGCGAAGCGAGCGAGTGGCACAAAAAACATAAGTCTTGCGCAGCACACAAGAATGCGAGCGAACGGATTATTGAGCGTGTCGGACAAGCCAGACAAATAACGTTTATCGTGCGACGTAAACGGGGAAAGGTGACATGACAACCCCTACCGGGAGAGCCTGCAGGGAGTGGTGGTGGGGGTAAAACAGGAGAAGAGGAGGAGGAGGGTGGGTGGAAGCTTGCGTGCTCACATGGATTATGGCCAATCGCGGTCGACAGACGAAATGACCGGTGGTTGCGGAGAGGCGCCGCGCTGACCGCTCCAATTTCAGGTGACGCCAATGACGAGCATTTGAGCTTCACATCGCCACTAGATGGCGCCGTTACCATATTAAGACTTGAGGGGGGGTTGTACTGTCACAATTGTCGCCGCGAGAAACGCTTCCTGAAATTCAGAAAATTTCGCTTCTGCATGAAGGGCATCAGGGAGTAACTATGATGAATGGCGGTGACGGTGGTTAGCCGAATGCCGCAATTCAGTACAATATGGATGGGAACGCGTATTGTTATCGATTATGGGAAAAAAGAAATGCTGAAATTGCATTTTCCTCCGTTTTGTGTTAAATGAAAATGCATTCATCTTTTCAGGATGCGCACATGCATGCAGAATGGCGGCACATCTTCAGTTGGCATCAATGGACAAGAGGGAATGATCAAGAGAATTGTAGAATTTTAGTGCCCTCTCCGACCTTCAGACTATCGGATCCAGGTGCAAAATAGCCCCCCTCCTCTATCCTGGTGAGATGAAGCATGCGCTCAAGTTCACAAATTTGCAATTGTGATAATACTTTGAGCAGAGAAGGGCGAACTGTTAGAATAAACTTTTCATCTGAATTTCGCTGAATTTTCGTAACTGGCAAAATAAGCAAAACTGAAAATTTTCAACGTTAATTCTTGAATACGGAATGGGAGATTGGCATGACCAAGCCAGTAGGGTCAATTGAAACACTTGCCATCCATCAACTGCTAAACAACGAAATGTGCGCCACCTAATGATCATATTTGTATTTTAATTTTTTTTTAGAAAGGCTCAGTTTTTAATCAGTTTTACTGAGCCCCCCTAAATCACAAAATAGCTGAACCACGCGAATTATCGATAATATCTGCGCCCCTGCATGTCGCTTTTCCAGCAGTTTCAGTTACAATCCCTCAGGCTATATCAATTCTGTCCAAAAATAACCTCCCCCTCAAGTCTGCTGGTTACAATTTTTTTTGCAGACAAAGTTCGATCCAGTACCGCCCACCATCCACTCTAGACGTTCAAGAAGAAAACCGGAGTGACGATTATGGGGGGGTTCCGTTGCAAGCCCGAGTCCCAGGTCGGCATAATGGTGTACGGACACCTCCCCTGCATATGCCGCCTGCACCCAAAATATGAACGAGCCAGAAATAGATCGCGCCCCGCCCTTCTCTATACACTGTACTGTTTTTGAGAATACTAGGTTTGCAATGTGGTCTGCGGTGGGATGAAACAAACGTTGCAGGCAGTAATTCTCGCAAACGAAATTCGCTTTCAGTTCAAACTAACAACTGAACGACCTTTTAAACTTGTGAGTGACGATAATTTTAAGAAATCGAAATTCAATCGGTCACCATCAGAAATTGCAACCAAGATGAAAGGTCACACATTCTGCATTGCAAGAGTATGAGGTTTTAATCAGGTTGTACTATTTCTTCCTTTAATGACACCGGTAGAGGCAGACGCCACTTTGGAACGCAACAAACATTTCCACCAGTAGTACCACTTTACCTGAAAATTAATGATCTCGATTGAATATTTTATTTGCTGATATTTGTAACCTTTTTCAAATTGAATAAAACCATGCGCTGAGAAAGAAAATAGCTGAAAACCGAGGCCGAGGTCATTTAGCTGTAACAAATTTGTAAAATGATTCAATGAAAAAATGTGGACAAAATAAAAATTGATCCATCGATCGTTCTGTTTGTGAGTGGTGGGCGGGTGGCAACTTCACGGTCGAGTCTACACCACGACCACCATATGACAGGTCATCATTTAATCCGCGACAACACGCACCAAGTGTGCCGACACCATTTCCGTTGGCCTGGATGATATCTGGCGCCGAATTTGGCGGTTCTGAGCAGCCAGGGTCAAATCGGATTCAACAGAGCAGCTGCACTCATAATCACTTCCCACTACGGCAGGCGCGTCATTTCTTATCCTTTTTTTTTGGCGGGGAAAGATGGAGAACAAGTTGGTATTTTATCAAGCATATGATTTATAAACTCTGCTATATTTTGTCGTATATACACAGTGTATTCATATGAGTTCCGCGTACATCTACCATAAAATAACACCAGAGTTAATGCAACTTGCACATGTTTTCAAAATATTCGTTTCTCACAAGATGCCCTACAACCAACCGACTTGCTGAAAACGGCGACATGTACAGTATATACGAGTATATAAGGCGTTCAAAGTATTTTATTTCCGCCGATTTTAAGCTCCTTAAACATAAAACCTGATCATAGAAAATGTGCTACATTCTCTATGCGGAATGAGTGTTGATATACGAGCGGATACCGTTTATAAAATATACGTAATTTATAAAATGGGCAAATATCCTCAACTCTTATTTATTGAAAAAGTGCAAGCGATATAAACTATTCAACAAAGGTGATGCGAACGCACGGAAAATAAATGGCACAAGGTTTCGTTTAATCCAGGGATCTGTCGGGGGTGCGCCATGAATAAGGCTCATCATAAAATAATAAAAATAAATCCATTGTACTGCGCGGCCAGGGTCAATAGTCGCTTGTTTTCATCACCAAAATAAAGACATGGCTATTGGAATTGAACTATGCGCAATGATATCAAATGCAAAAGATCTTAACGAAAATAAAGTAAAATTTATTTTCGAAAAAACTTTGTTACAGCTCATTTTTCTGAGCCAACTGTTTATGGAAAGGCGAACACAACTTCAAAGAATTGTAGAGGAAGCTCGAAGACCATCCTAACGTTATATGGTTCCAAGTAAAGAACCTTTGATATTAACGGAATATGGTTGATTTGCTTAGTCACACGTCAAACCGAGTGAAAGTATAAGCCATGCATGACTACTAAATCCGCCTACTAAATGTAGCTTTCAAAAGACTCCCATTGAAACACGCGGAAGAGCAGGCGGCGCAGCACAGCTTAGCCTGGGGACCAGCCTGCAGTGTGCACTCGGCTCAAGACGTGTGTGGCATTTGGCCACTTGCGAATATAAATATAGTCACATGACTCCCTGTCACTGCAAGTCACCGCACCTGTATTCTGTTATAGCACGTACGAATAATAATAACAACCACATTCAACAGACAAAGCACCCGGAATTAAAACAACTAAATCCCCGGATTACAGTTTCATATGTGTATCCGGACTATAATACTGAAACGACATACACTCTACTCTGGACCAGCCCCCACGCAGCTGCAGATTACAGTGGCAAATCTTTGTGTTGTACTTAAAAATTCAGGCTGCAGATAACAGTCTGTGCATGCCAGTATTTTCAAGAAAACGATTCAATCCTGCGTGACTATTCATCCACTAATATTATTAAACCTCAACTAAATCAGAATTTATGAATTACAACCCCCTAGTAATAGCATATATCAAGAAGAGATGTGGATGTCAGACGGTGTCTGCAGGCTCAGCAATTCCAAGAGAATGCTTCTTCATCTCACCAGAAGATTACAATTACAATATTTACCCACAAGCAGCCCCCAAGAGAGGGGCCTATGGCGGGGGTCGAACGACCAGTTGTAT
>JAQGBY010002980.1:0-20796 GCA_034698785.1 Mycogona germanica | reverse complement strand
GTGGACGTGAAACCAGTGGAGGTGAAAGAGGTCAAGGTGGACGTGAAACCAGTGGAGGTGAAAGAGGTCAAGGTGGAAGTGAAACCAGTGGAGGTGAAAGAGGTCAAGCCTGTCGAGAGCAAGGCAGAAGTCGTAACGGTCCGGGAGAAGGTTGTCGTTGCCGTCCAGGATAAGGTTATTGATGCGTCGCCAGCGACTGAGACGACCGTGGCTGTGAATGGTGTCGTTGAAAATGACAGTGAGTCCATTTCGGAAACAATTTTTTTTTGTATTATTTAGGCTGTCTCAAAAGTACACGTTAGAAGTCTTCAAAATGTGGGACAATGTATATCTTTATCTCTTGAGCTAAATGCTTTACACTTCATAATGCAACAACAAACTATTCAATATTTCACCTCGAAAAGTAACTTAGATGTTTAACAATAGGAAGAAGAACGTCTGGATTATTTTCAATTGAAATGGGGGTGGTGCCCGGGACAGACCGGACAAAAAAAGACGAAACTAGAAAAATTAAACTAGAAAACCGTGGGAACTAACGCTACAGCTAAGACCAGTTCCCACGGTTTTCTGGTTTAATTTTTTATTTAAAATAATAGTTTATTATTAGATGAGTTATCGCCAACTCTTGTTCGTCTTTTTTCGTCCGGCCTGTCCCGGGTGCAATGGGGTAAATTTATGTTAAAATACTCATAAATTTACCCCAATGAATATATTAAATGCCATTAAACTCTTTAAGAGACGCTTAAATTGGCTAACACTTGCAAATACCGCATCTCCCTGAAGTATCTTGTTGCATTTAATCGAGTCGTAGAAGCCACATAGCGTCACGTAAATTCTAATATTTCTTGAGGTTATAAAGACGCTAGTTATACAATAATCAAAATAATATCAAAAGCATAAATTACTTTCTCTAGCTTGTTCTCGAGCTAGATAGCAGTTGGAAAACTCACAAAAGAAAGTAATTCTACGAAAATTGCAAAGTAGACCGAAAATACACGTTGCAAATGCAGATACTATATATAAATACATGGTATAGTCGTTATTTTTGGTTTGTAGCAACGTTGCGAACAAAGAGAAGCAGTTTCTAATTTGAAAAAATAACTGATTTCGTGCAGAGGACTTTCGTCCGTCTTTTATCTCTATTCATGCCAATATGTATTTTTTGGGGGCGAAAGCAGACATAACTTCAAATATCAGTTAGTTCCGGTTTGGGAAGCGCGCCAACGCAGAGTGGATAGTATCCAAGAATGAATCGAATCGCCTTCAAAGGAATAATGTAACGGACGCAAATTTACTATCGTTAGCGCTTTTTGAGAACTGCAGCATTTGCAGTCTATGGCCATATTGAAAGGGCTGAACCATTGTGCAACTACTTGAGTGTGCACTACTTTTTTGTGCACCGTAAATTGGCTGCGTTAAAAAGAGAAAGTTTGAATATTGACTTTGAAAGTTGCTCAAGGCTCAGTTATTTGTTCTTGGCTTCAGCTACTAAAATGTATACATATGATTATATTTACAAGTGTTACTAAATTAATGCTATGTGGGCAAGCATATATTAAAATTTACACATTTTCAGTTTATGTAACTCAAAATATCAAATAACACGAAACATTATTATATTTACATATTCATTACTGCAATCTCATGTCACTGGTTTTACAGTGCAGTTGTGAAATTGTCGACATTCATTCGTATTTGTTAAACGCACCATAAATGAGAAAGAGATTTGAAATGTGTGAAATCATTGTAGATTCTGCTGAAAATAGAAAGGCTTCCCTCAATTTAGCTTTCGAATTTATTAGGAATTCAGCGGAACGTTAACTTGGCGAAAACCTAATTCGTTCGCATTTGGCCAGATGCCATTGGTTCACCGTGTATGTAGTGTGGCCGATTTTGCAAGTCAAAACCAAGTTTGCTTAAAATGCAGCCTAGCGAGTCGGTAGTGAAAAAAGGGGGTGGTGGTGGTGGTGGTGGTGGTGGTCTGGTGGGAATTGGCTTTTCTCAAGAGACGCGCGCGCGCGACGAGCTACTGAGCTCTGTATAGGGGTGCGTGCGCCATTTAACTCGGCGCTTTGCTGTATTGCGCAAAACACGGTTGATGAAAGATAAATCGGTTTCGCCGAAAGACAATAATGTTCGACCGTCGTTGGTGCTGCTAAATCGGGCGGCTGGAAGTCGTGCCAGGTTGCCGAGCGTGTTGTTTGTTGCCTCGCCATATCGACATTGGCGCACTCGCTTTGAAAACTTCAGGTACACCGAGGGACGGGGGGGGATTGGTTCTGGTTGTGGGTAAACAAAGCATCGTCTAGTCCACAGTTGTTGGTGTGGTTCCAGTTAGTAAGCAAAAACGGTTGTGCGCTTCTCAGTCTATATTTTGCTGGCGTGTTATCAGGTCTTTGGGGATATTTTCTTTGAGAGGTTATATGATATCACTCATTTCAATTTAATAAAACGTCAAATTACACTGGAAAAACATCAAATTCTACTTATAAATGAGCAGCTATTTCTAATATGATAAAGTTTTTGGCTAGGAAAAGCTTGAGAAACGGCACCCATCTCCTTGCCCGTCCCTCTTGTTGAAGCTATGGTTTTGGCGTCATGCGCATCGCCATAATTGTGTAACCGTGTTCGGCGGAAGCAAGTCAATTAGCCGAATCATGTCACTCATGTGCATACACTCGTAGAAAGTTTATTTTTCGCTTTTTTGTTTTCGTTTCGCTTGAGTTTCGAGTTTCGAGCCAAGTTTCAGCCCTGCGCCATAAACTCTGAAGAGATCTTGCGCCGCGAAACCAACGCGTCTACCGTACACGAAATAAGAATTATAGCATAATTGTAGGATGTTTTGTTGCACTCTGGAGTGTTCTTGAATTTGTTTGAGGATCGTTGAAATGAGTGACGGTCCCTGCTACATTTCGCTTCATTCGAAAATCCCTTTTCCCATGACTTTGCCCTTTTGAAATCACGCAGGACGCGGATGCTATGCGTGGTTGCGCACTGTTCAATTTTCACGGGGTCTTCTTTCTCCAGAGCAAGCTGTGCTCTGCGATTTTGTCGGATTCGCTCAATGGGCTGTTTCGTGCGACACAAGGTGTTACGTAGTGAAATCTCCAAAATACATGAACACGATTTTTTTCTTAAAAATCCATTTAAATACATGGCACTTCAAAAAGTACGCAGTTGGCCTAACTCGCCCATAATGGCCGACGCAAAAACTATTGAGGTACTCTGTTTTTTACTTTTTGATGATCTTGAATCAGCATAGAAACGTTTTGATTTTGAACGGTTTTTTAATTTATTCGATAAAATGCACTTCGAATCTTTCGGTGGACTCACAATCGGCCTCGATATCATTTTTCTTCAATTGAAATGCAAAGCCATAGGGTCCAATTTAAGAGACTGCGTGGCGGAGTCCCCGTTCGACGTTCACTATGAAATTACAATGGATTCATTCTGTGGACATACAGTGAATGGATATGCTTGATTTGTAACGCGACTCCGCATTCCGCGAACTCTCTGTGATTCGCCTCCTCCCGGGACCTCCCCGGTATTTGAGACCCCCCAAGTGACGGTGGCAGTTGTCAATCCAGTAGGCATGCGAGCGAGTCTGACCCAATAGTTGTTAATGACGTGCAAATTCTGCTCCCCCGGATAAATCCGACCCTCCAGAATGTGTTCGCTCCATTGGGCAATAAAGCGGCTCTCGAAAATCTTAGACGCGCTTTGCCCTGGACGAAAGAATGCGACCTTTTGTGCGCGTTCGTTCGGGCGAAATCTCAACCGAGTCACAAGATTAATGACACTCGAAACGGTGGAGGTCTCCCCCAACGCCCCCCATTCGTCCACTTTCACGTCGTACTCGTTGGGGCATAGGGGATTATTGACAACCCGATCCCTGGAGTGAGGACCCTAAATCAGTAGTGGCTCCTTTTCTCGTTGCAAGATGTGATTTCACATTTGTTCATCAAAACCAGGTTCGTCTATTAAGCAATTAAGCTTATATTTTGAGTTTATTTCCTGCCAATTCGACTTACAGATTGTTCACCATTTTTACCAATCATTTATTATTTTATTAATTAATGAATTTCATTTATATTTTCAATCCAATCATTAGTCTAATCACTGAGATAATTGGGGATTGCAGGACTCAATCAGATACTCGGCAACGAAGATCGTTCTTCGAAGATCGTCCTGCAATCCCCAATTATCTCAGTGATTAACTATCATCGGCTCCTACCTCCTTATTTGAATTCATTAGTCTAATGTCTGTCCGAAACCGACCAAATCGACTTCTCAATTGTTAATCAATATATCAAATTTAGATGCACATTTCCGCAATTTAACCAACTCTTTAACTTTTGTGTCTTTCCGAACATAATGTGTGCAAATTTTAATTAAATTAAAATTAATTTACTACATTTTCTCGGAATTAAATTTTCTTTTTCCTTATTGCCATGACGCCATTTTATTCTATTAATTCTAATATTTCTTCTTAATTTAATAAAAGTTGTGGTTTAGAAGGTGTGCGTGTTTCTGATCATATGAATCCCGATAACAGTGCGGCCCTGGTGGCCAGAATTGACCGTCCCGCCAATCCAAACAAACGTTAGGCCTGTAAGTCGATTAACCGGCGAGTCTGATTACCCTTCGGTGTACCCCAAACCAACTTACAAGCTCGTACTGTGGACGACATCGATTGTGATGAGGCCGCAATCCACGCCGCCGCAACCATGTGCATTGTTATTAATAAACAGGCGAATTTTACGAGGGTCATAACTTATCGCCAGTCTCCCTCCTCTCTAATGCGAAAACCGAATCCGGGAAACCACATGATCGAAAAATTCTGAACCCATTTCTCCTTCCCTTTTACTGCCCGTTTCTTGAGCCGAGTTTCAGATTCCCTAGTAGAAAGGCCGACCATCGAGAAGCGATGAACGCTCATGTCGCCGTCACCTACAGTATATAAGTTAGAAAGAAAAGAACTTTACTGGAGGATCTAACGATTGGTCATAAACAACGTTAGAGGATATTACTCGAAATAAAGGTTTCACTGCAATGCCTGTCTAGTCTTCCAGAATCATTTCCATTTTATTGGATGATATTTTCTATATTACCCACTGCAACTGATTTTATAGTGGATAATTCAGAACACTACTTATCCCGTTTCTATTATGTACAGAATCATTGTTATCATACGATTAGAGACATTTTTTATTATCTATGGTTTGCTTTTCATTTTATTCTTAGAATTTTCGTGATTTAATATATTTGGTTTTATTTTAAATGCACTAAAATATGCATCGTTAAAGCTAATCGAGACGCCGTCTGAAAGTGATCACAGTAGTTTCTCTTCCGTTAATTTTTTTTATTTATTTATTTGCTTGAGCTCTTTTGTGTGTTGCTAGACCATCTCTTATTTCTTTTCATCATCATTTGCGTGGTAGGTCTTCTTCATTTCCTCAATTTTCCGCGCTTGCATGGACTCTGCAGCTCGATAATTGCAAGATGTTATGCAACAATATGATAATCCATTAAAATGTTAGTTCTGGAAAAAATACGCGGGAAGGATTGGCCAACTTTACAGTTAGAAATTATATATTGTGATGCACATCACACGTTGCTTTCCAACAATTCGAAGCTAAAAATGGGTATGTTAGTTAGTTTGTCCCACGATATATGTTAATAGTTCCGAGTTCCGACTTAATTTCGACATTGCATAAAACACACTTGGTCGTTTGGCCGCCTGCTGCATAACGGCTTTAATCTTGGTGACACGCAGCACTGCCGGAAAGGCGGAAATTCGAGGCAGTAAATTTCCAGGTCGCCGGGGGAACAAGTAATTTGTGGGTTGGCTCGAACTAAGTTGTCGCCTAATTTAATAAGACGTTGGTCGATTCGCGATTACTGGATGTCGGCCAGTGTTATTGTCCTGTGCCACCAACATTTAGGCACTGCGCGATGACGCGGGCCAAGTGGCAGAGGTTGCTTGAGCAATTTTTCTATTGCCAGACCGCTGGCCGCAAAACGCTGGTGGCAGCACCTAATCACAAGTGTTAATTAAGGACTCCCCGGACTCGACTCTATAATGATAGGGTGACTTTCAAGTTCCTATCAGTGGAGTGTTTCTATAATCCGATATAATGTGCACTAGGAAAAACAGCACTTTGGCAAAGACTCAAGATGTAATAATTACAAGCGTTGCGTATTTCCATTAGACTTGATTTACATTTATTCAACATGTAATTAAAGAGAACTCCTTTTTCTTTAATTTACAACAGCTGACAACAAGACTAGTTTACCTTCTTAGTTTTTCTAACCAATGACTGTAACCTTATTTATTAATTTTGAAGTCCCACCACTAACCATGATGTAAAGAACCAGTAAACAACGATAAGGAAGATTTATATAGAGGGGTACAAAAACGCCTGTTGATGTTCATTCCGTTAAATGCCTTCTAGCCAGGAGACGATAACTCCAGGAAAGCAATCCCGTCTTGGGATGAAACTTCGGTGACGAAACAAATGGATCAATAAGAAGTGTTGATCTAATGTGCTGGTTCGTAAAATAAATTGGGCTGCTTATCACTCGATATGCTAACGACGATGTGTGCACACGACCGAAAGACGATGCTAAATGTGGCGCGTTTGTGATTCGAATATATTGACTATGTCTCCACCATTTCAGTCTCACTTACCCCAAATGTTTACTTTTTCTATTCGAAAACATGTACACACCAACCGCAAACAGTCTGCAATGTAAATTGCCACAAAAAATGCGAAAAACAAGTGCCAAATCTGTGTGGTGTGAACCAGAAGCTGCTGGCGGAAGCGTTGTCCTCAGTGAAAAAAAGTAGGTGTGCTGTTTCCCTCCTGGAGCGGAGGCTCGAGGCAACGACATCGGCATGGAGTGTCATTTTGGATTTCTGATTGGCAAATCTGTATCAGGATCGATATCACCAATAAGGAGTATCTTCCAATATCCTATACTCTCTGTACATAAAAAAGATACTCTGTACATAAAAAAGTGATTTTTAAACATTTCTTTATTGTAATTGTCGGATAATTAGTATACACGTAAAATCAGTAATAATTTATTTCAGATAGTATTAAGCGGGACAAATAAAGTATAGCTAATTCCGCGGGGTTCCGATTCTGATTAAGATTTTTAGAGTGTATCTGTTATGCCAATCACTTATTCAAAATAGCATCCCATTGACGAAACGAAGGTTTTGTGTACGTGGGCCGAGGCTGCGGAGACACTGACAACATTGAAGTGAATAGCTTAATCGTAAATGGTCACCTATGGTCTCTGTGTTTCCGCTCAATCGCGTCACCTCACACCGTTCCGGTCGTTCGTTGAACTCGGACGTTGTCTGATTTTTTTTTTTTTGGAGAAATACATGTAAGATGCACACCCTTTGCCGCTATAATTAGATACGTGTGCACGTCCTTGTTACTCACGAGAGCGAACCCAAATTGGTGGTTCCAAACTATCGTCGTCGACACCTTCCCCTCCCTCAATTATGCTCTATTCGTACAGTGTAATTTTACATTCTTCTCGTTGCATCGAAGCGAAACATTTCATTGTTTTATAGGACCCATTTACGTTTTGACCCATTAACAAACACGTACAAATTCAGTGGGAGTAAAACTATCATTTATCGTCATACTTTTATGGTTAAATTACTTAAATTCTTTTTCTTAAAATAAATTCCAGCTACTTGCATAGTGAAATTTGCAAGTGAGTATTTTTTTCCTTTGAGATTTCGCGGAGAATAAAAATGTAAACTTGCATAAAAATGTTTTTCGCAGTTTACGCACTATGCAATTTATTTATTTTATTTTATTCGCATTACTTACGGAAACATTGATCAATGTGGATAGGAGTTCGTGTGTAATTTATTTTGTCTCTCGGAATGCGAGGGCGTGTACACTGCATCAAAGTGAAATTTATTTAAAGTGTAATGTGTTTTGCCGTACAATGAAAATCTATACGCGGCTAGTTGAGACGAGCGAGAAAGAAAGAAATGTATTTGAAATGTATGCGTCTGCCTGCAATTTGTCTGAAGACACGGTGATTTATATATATTTTTTAAAAAATATGTTACTAGCTATCGTATATCACCCTTCAACAAAAACATCAGCATAACAAGCAAAAAATTGTCAGAGCATTTGTTTGCTCTGGCACCGTTGAACACATCTTGGCAGTCGAAAGACATTGTCTGGAAACTTAAATTGTTGGCGAAAATATTCTATCTTCGGGCCAAAAACAAACATTTTTAATGAAAATATTTTGACGCATTCTCCCGATAAAGCCCCTTTGCCGCCTGTCTTGAGTTTCACATCTCTTAGCTTATTATTCAGCAAACCGCGCATAATATTTTTGTTCGTCGCGTTCTCTTACGCTCTTAAAATGAAAATATTGGAATCGTAAATATCGTTCTCTTTTGTAAAACAGGGTCAATTATGAATCTATGGCGATATCCGGGTCATTAAATCAACACGGAATTGTGCACTTCAGCACTTTCAGTATTTGAAGAAATCTTCCAAAATGTGACAATTTTTCCAATAGTCAAAATGTTCCAATGTTTTTTTTTAAATATCTTTATTCGTTTATTTGCGTACAAAAATAGATTTCAATGCACATTTTCCCAATACTCCAGATACTTAATATTAAGAAAATTTCGATGGTCCTACTGTTTGAAATATTTTTGACTACCTTCAATTGTACGCCATCGTTTGTGTTCGTCAATCTCGAAGGTCCTTCGACGGCATCGTCCAACGATGGGTTTGGGGACAACAAAAGCGGGGGTGGCGGAGCAGGAGGAGGAGGAGGCCTTACCAAGGCCTTAGAAATATCCGACTCGGACGAGGAAAACGAAAATGAAAGAGGTAAAACGGAATAACTTATGTAAATATGTACATAGGTGTACAGCAAAATTGAAGCACTGAGGAAGTAGCACGGTAACACATATCGGGGAACTACATGAGATATTTGAAAAATACTCTATAGAATTGGATGCTAACACCTTCAGAATAATTTATTTCTAATATTTAGGTATGCACCATGTTTGAGCTTAGTTGCTGTTGAGTGTTAAGTCTAAGTCAGGAATTTAAGACGTAATTTTTAAATTAGAAACTGCTTCATCATTGTTGATAACTGTGTGCCTCTTTCAAATTGTGACTTAGTCATGCTGAATATCAATTATTTTTTAAAGAAATGCTTTGGTCAAAATTATCAGGTTGGTTTAATATCAAATTGTTAGTTTACTTTTCTTTTTATTTTATAATCTCTGTATCGAGTTTACTTTTTCCAAATAAATACTGATTGTTGGTGTTGCCTGCTCGGTCATTCTTGTTTCCTCCTGTAGCCGACGCCGGTTCGAAAGGTCACGGCAAAAAGAAGACGTTATCAGTGACGTCACACGACGGCCACCGCGTGGCGCCGTCTCCCGGGGGCCCTCAACAGCCTTCCCCGGGCAGCCGGCGACTGCGCTTCCGCAAGTACACTATCGACGACTTCGCCTTCCTCAAGGTGCTTGGCAAGGGCAGCTTCGGCAAAGTCCTGCTGGCCGAGGTCAAGGGTCACGAGCAATATTTCGCCGTCAAGTGCCTAAAAAAAGACGTAGTGCTGGAGGACGACGACGTCGAGTGCACCATGGTCGAGCGCAAGGTGACCAAACCCACGAACTAACCCCATTCGAAATACGAATACTTTATTCCGATTTTATTAAAACCTGTGATCTTAACATTTTCAATGTCAAACTGATTTTGTTTTGGCAACAATTAAATCGTTGTCTTATATTATTATATTTTTTAGTTATTGTCGAATTTTCTTTTCACTTAAATCAATTTTTATGGTGGCGGTACCTTTCTATGTTTTGTGAGCTTGTAATATATTTTTATTCCTATTTCTAGGTTCTGGCTCTGGGCACCAAACATCCCTTCCTTTGTCACCTATTTTGTACATTTCAAACTGAGGTAAGTTTCTTTGTTTATTTTTTCAAATCCTTGCGCCATTTGCTGCCAATACGCGTTACTCCAACGATACGCTGTCGCTATGTCGCTAAGTTCTGCGTAAATGCTATTCTGGTACACGCCTTCACAGTCCATCAACTCTTGACTTTTTTATGAAATATTTACATAATCGCGGGAGTAAGTTATCTTAGCATGCCGCTTCCTCTTCCATCGACTAGCCTGCTATGTAACCCCGCTTTCTCAAAACATCCCATGTTATCTGGTCGATAATTACTTTGGCTAATGATATGCCGATACTCCATCTCCCTGCACAAATGTATGCTCATAATCGAGACGTTCCCCTGGTGGCGCGCCACGGAACCACTCGATCCGTGAAGTGGAGCAGGTGAAGTCGAAATTTGGGACGACCTCACGGACGGTTAAACCGTTTCGTTCGCGTCATTTAGGTCCCGCCAATCGAGTGTGTCTCTACGCTACACTCGAGTATATGTATCTGCATCCTCCTGGGACGCAGGGTCCTCTCATTTTGACTACGAAAATCATTGAGAAAAAAAAACATCTGTTGAGATAAATACAAGATCCACCACTAGATTAAATTCTCTAAGATAAATCCTCATTGCCAATGCAATGTATCATTTTTTTAATAATTATAAACAAGCTTTTCTTGAGGCGGGAAGGTCTCAAGAATAATATCCACTAAGTGGTGTAGGGTTAATGGCAGGTTCGCGGCTCGAGATAAATTGTTGGTGGCGCTTTACGTGATGTCAGACGTGACGATCCGAACCCGACGACAGCAAACGACCGCGATCTCTCAGGAGTCAAACTACAAATCTGATTTTTGGTCTCCGTCACCTAGATGTATCCGTTTTTCACGGTTCATTGACTATTGTCGTTGCAGAGTCATTTGTTTTTTGTAATGGAGTATTTGAACGGAGGGGACTTGATGTTCCACGTACAGTCGGCCGGAAGATTCAGTCAGGACAGAGCGAGGTAAGACATGCGTTTCTTAGGGTGGAAAGTTAGTTCTCATGTTTTGAGTGTAGGCAATTTCTTTTAATGTTTTAAGGTATTCTTGAAATGAAAATTGTCTGCTCACAATGAATGACTGTGTTTCAGGTTTTATTCGGCCGAAATTGTGTGTGGATTGAAATTTTTGCACAAAAAAGGCATCATATACAGGTAAGCTGTTTCGCTTTATTTTTAATGTAAATTTTAAAAGATAAATTTAAAAAAAAAATGTTATTTGCTTATCACCGACAGTTAACTTTAACATTTCAATGACACATTTTTTCTGAACAAAATTACAATGATCAAACGTCGAATTGATATAAACGTTTCAATTTTATTTGACTTTTATCTTTGAAACATGTAAATATAAAAGTCCGAAGCATGTAGAATGTCGAAATATCAATATTATTCAGATGAACGGTTCATTCAATAGGTGCATGGCATGACTTTCCACAAAGTAGTAATATTTACTATACATATATTTATTAAAGCATGAATTTTGATTCTCCTCAGAAACTGGCACATAAATCAAATGAGCATTTCAATGCATAACGTACGTTTACATAAATAATGTAATACATTTGCAGATAGTGTATATGTTATTAGTTTGCTCAGTCTCGATAGTTATGTGCATGAGTAGGGAGTTTACAGAGTACAACCCTTCCCATCTGTAACTCAGATGTGTGGTGAAGTCCCTTGATTACATACGTGGTTCTGCTGTTTAGCCATAGGCAATTGGAAAACATAATTAACGGCGATGATCGCTAGATGGCGCTCGAGCTAAACAGTCAGTCGATCCGCAGCTTACTTGAAGTAGTACATAGTAGAATTCATTATGGTAGTAACTTGTCATGAAATAAGTTATTTTGTTTCACTTACAGACAACATACGAGCATTTGTATCATATGTCTTAATTACTTCTTCACTAAAGACAGGATAGGAAGAAAGATTGCGCTACAAAATAATTTCCACAATTGAAACTTCTTGCCTGCATACCATCTTGTGCTATTCACTGCAGCGAATTGTGTTTATTTAAAGGTGGCGCACCTGGTGGCGGGAATTTTTTGCTCGCGTATTTGGTGGACGCCTCAAGTGAGCGCCAACCATGAACGGCGCGAAATCGTCGTACTTTCTTCGGATGTCTATTTCTAGCTGCTTCCAGGTCGTTCGGTCCGTTGGCCGTTACGTTTGAAAAATGGGGGCGAGCCCTATACGAATACATGATTCCCATTTGTTGTAATTCTTGTAGTGTGCTGGCAGAGCAGCATCTGGTGCGATGGTTCTCCTATCGCCAAGTTAATGAATTCGTGAGAGCGGGGCGGTCGCCGCACGAGTGGTGGCCGCCACTATTAATTATCGTCAGCCGTCCACGATTGGCGTCAAACCTGAAACCGTGAAGCGGGTGGGGGATGGGGTGGGGTGCGGCCGTCCTCAGAGCACAGCTGCCGTTAACTAGAATTTAATGGCCAATTCTCTCGGGTTTACGATATGGCGGATGGAGGAATTCGGTTGAGATTTCGGCGCTGCACCGTAGTGTCGACAGGATCACACTCCGCGTATATCGCCCAATCTAAAAACAGGCCATTTAATGAGGTCTGACGTATTGGCGATTCAGATTACGTGGAACCGAATCTTTCAGCGTGCTTGAGCGCTTCAATCCGTTAATTATAAGGTGGCATAACGCATAAACTATTTTTCTTCGTGTCATTAGCTTCGATACTATACTTGTAGCATGTGGTGTTGGCCGATGAGTGGAAACAATTTGACACTTGCGGCAATTTGGGGAAGCACCACTATGGCGGCGATAAATATGCGAGCCAGACCACAAGATGGGTGAACGCAGCGCCATCTAGAGATAATGAGATTTGATTTCACGCCGTCTGATCATCATCATCCTACACCAGTACGCATTCTGCTCTAGCTATAATCCAATGAAACATTTTTAGCCTTCTGTGACTACAGAGTATAATCAAATTTATATTCATAGGAACAAGAGGGCTATATACAAAGGATTTAGCACTTCGGAATTAGAACACTGGAATCAGTTGTAACATTTAAATAACTTCACTAAACCAAAGCATGCTATCTCTCGTGTGCATTTGACCACTCCATGTCTGTGTATTTCCGCAAGAGATGCATCCCCTCTACTTTGTTCATATCCCCGTAGTCCCATTTATTCGTTGTGTATGACTCGTTTAATTGTGAATAGTTAATTTTGGGCGTCAGTGCGCGAAAACAGATTGCACTCTTGCGCAGCTATTTAATTCGTTCTAATCGGGTTTAAATTGAAATACGCCAGCTGTCGTAATGCGTGTGTGTGCAGGCGAGTGCAACGGCGCAGACCAAGCGTGGCCATTGTCTACCGCACACGCGATAATGGCAATCTAGTTGGATTATGTCAGACAGCGTGTCGTTCATCACGTAACTAATG
The DNA here is from genome assembly GCA_034698785.1 of Mycogona germanica. NCBI lineage: Eukaryota > Metazoa > Arthropoda > Diplopoda > Chordeumatida > Chordeumatidae > Mycogona > Mycogona germanica. Next base: position 7,383 of record JAQGBY010002980.1, on the reverse strand, counting down.
GCGGGTGGAGGGGGTGAGGGAGATCCTACACCGGAAATAGGACTAATTCGGGACTAGTGGTCTATTCCGGTGATCTGTCAATTGGTGGTGAACGCGGTTGGACGTTTACGGTGGGGGTCGATCAGACTATGCGACCCGTGGGCCTCACTTTTGGCTCATGTTTCGCCATGATTTCGCGATCTAAAAATACAAAACTACGAGTAATAATATATTTGGAGAATACCCGTCCATCGATGTTTCGTCACAAAAACGTCACTATTTTTTTGAGCATGCATTTTACAGCATTTCAATTTGTTTTCAATCTCACGAAATTGTCCACTGTTACATTTCTACTGCGTTATTTATTTTGCGCCAGCCTAATTGTGCTCCCGATCGCTGGCCGTAGTACTCGCAAGTACTGCGGGTTAGCCATCAAACGGGCGGAGCTTTTACATTCGACATGCTATGCGGGAAAGCCAACGAATATGTAAAGCAAGGCAAGCGCATGGGATACAAAATGAGTCCAGAACTGCCATTTGCGTTGGTGCAAAACTGGTAATGAACCATGCAGAATGAATTATTCGCAATATTCCGAACACAATGTGTGTCTGTCTTCGACTTTTGAGGGATTTTCGGTGTGATTTTTATGTTATGCACCCATAAAATTGAGGAGACGGGCGTTAGATGATTGTGGATACGTGAGCATGTTATGTTTATAATTGTTCAATTATATTTCCTGGTTTGACCACCTCATCCCCAATGCACGATTTTCCATGCACACCTGTTGCACACATGTGCCTGCACCCCCTCTGTAGGAAGTTTTATTCGCACGCATGCGAGAGTGATGGAAAGTGTTTCTTGGCAGCCCTGCGTTTTTGCGGTCCGTGTTCCGGATATCCGCTTCAGGCAAAAACACACGACATTTTTTTTCTATGTGGGTATTTGGTTTTTGGCTCTGCAGGGACCTGAAGCTGGACAACATTCTATTGGACACGGAGGGTCATGTGCGGATCGCCGATTTCGGAATGTGCAAGTTGCAAATCTATCGCGACAACAAAGCCGACACATTCTGCGGTACGCCCGACTATATGGCGCCCGAAGTACGTATATTTTTGAAGGGCGCGTCACCCTACCTAAATGTGGTGTCGTTCTTGCATGACGTCACGTACCTGTAGCACTGCACGGTTGGCCGGCAATCCTAATGGCAGTTGGCGGCATTCGACATCAACGATTGGACTTTTTCTCTCTAAAATAATTTGTTTATTCCCTGATCATCACAGAGGATTCTTTGTCGCCTAACAATGTCTTTATAACATTGCTCTTTATTGCCAGAATGAGAAGATTGCAGTTTTAGGAAATGTTATCTTGATCGTTCTTTTTTAAATGTTTGTTAAGGAGGTTCACCGTTGAATGAGCATCTTAATCGTTTGCAACTGGTCTGTTAGACGTTGCGCTTCCTTTTTTGTCTCCAGATTGATTTTCCATGGTAATGAAAGGTTAGGTATGAACTTGTTCCTCGAAAGAAGACCATTACTTATGTTATGTGTGCTAACACACCTACACTCGCCCCATGAACTTCGATGTTTCCCAACCACTTTTATTTCCTTCCAATTAGCGCCCTCACCACCCCCTCACTGATCTATGAGCACCATCCAGTGATTGCAATTACTGGACTTGTCCATCAATGTCTAGATTACAAACTCTGAGCTAAGACGGGCTGTCGTGATGTTTGCCTAATGGTGGCTAGTTTTCTGGGAACTGAACGTGCATCACCTCGTTTTCTTGTGGACATAGGGTTCACTTAATTAAGATTAGCTTTCATCCCGATCAAACGAGGAAATGGTTGCTTGCACTTATCTACCCCGGCTCAGAGTAGATGCGTGATTCTTGATCGAATTTGCTGATTGGTTCTGGTAGTTACACTCTAGAAGGTTGTGAGAAACTATTAGGCGTAATGGTGCGTACATCGTTTAAAATTTAATTTCGAGTTCCATGGTGTATTACGAATAAAGATTAATGGATATAAATAATCTACGCTAAAAATGTTAGGTCAACTCTCCCGTCAGAAATCGTAATTCGTATGGGCAATGTGTTTTTAAAATGAGTACATACAGCTGTACTCCAAAAAACATCCTAAAATTCATGAAGTTCAAGTTATTCTTCGTTATTCATCGCCCAAGAGACAGAATTGACATTTTATTTAAATCACTTTTACTTTCAGTGCACTTATATCAGGACAGAGCACCAAATATATTGTTCATGATTTATTTTGTCAGAGTTTCATCACTAACCTGATATCGGATGACATCATCTGTATTTTTACTATAAGGCTTGACTAGCCATTGGCGATCACCGGGTCTAACAACTTCACAGTTGGTATTTGAGTGTCCGCTTTTGCTGGCTGACTTGACAACTATCTTTAGCACTTATGAGACCTGGCAAGTGTCTTGCCAATCTAATTTGAGGTAGAAGGTTAGTCGGTTCTCAAAGTGATTCCTAAGTAGATTTACCGCAAATTCAATCTGCCGAATCGACCACGCGCTCCATGATATCTTGCAAGATATTCAACTCGAAAGTGCATTTCAATATACTTTCTATCTAAAATACTTTCTATTTTATTGAAAGCTATATTGCTTAAGGCATGCATTTATATCCCTTCACATCGATGTATTGACATGGATACGCATGTACTCGTATGCTAAGCCATTGAAAGATAAAATTTTGTTCTGCCGCTGTTGGAAACGAGATACTTCTAGTTTACTGCAGATGTTTAGTGCCTATGTACGAAAATGAACCAAACTACTCCACGGCCATACTTTTTCCGAAAAACATTTTTAATCACCTGGAAGAGTGATGTTTTTGTTTTCCATAAAAACGATATGATTCTTTACTGGGCGCCATTTTACAGAGAACACACAAATTAAGTATAAGCCGTTTTGCAACGCTCCCGGTGATCGATTAAATGCGATGTTGAAGAACATTTGTGCCAGATTTCAAGAAAATCAGTAAATATCTCACGAGGATTTGATAAAATTTATTTTGTCTTTGTTCTTTCTTGGTGGACCACCCTGTATATGCACTATCACAGTGTGTGCACTGTGATAACAACCTGGCAAACGCCGTTCTGTTTTCTTGTGAGCTCAACCATAATTTTAATTAAAAATCAAATTTTTTCTGAGGAATGTTATGAACGCTGAAAAGTGATTCTGTAATTTCATGTTCAATACTCAAATGCCATGCACTATATTGGATCCTCCAAATTATGCTGATAAGACAAGGACTTCAATCAAATTGTTATTATGCGGCGTATTAAATATAAAACGTATTTGGCAAAAATGTATAGGAGAGTTTATGAATTAAGCATGGGTGTTCTTTTCGGCTGTTCCTGGTGATTGTTTTCGGTAATAGGGACCTGAAATTGGACAATGTGTTGTTGGATAGCGACGGCCACATTCGGGTGGCGGACTACGGGCTGTGCAAAGTGGGCATGAAGCAGGCCGACGATTTTGCCACCACCTTTTGTGGCACCCCCGATTACCTGGCGCCAGAGGTCTGTATATTTATTCGGACTCGAAATGGTCTCTGTCTTTTCGGAAACCGTATAGCTTCGCTGTTCTGTCTGTCGCATAATTAGTGTTCTGTCCGCAACGTGGAGGCACCTCACACATTTCAATGTCGTCGATAGTGCAAAGTTGAACTGAAGGAGTTCAATAAGAGAAAAATGCTTTAAGCGTTGTTTTTGAAATTGAATATGTGTATTTTTTTTCATTTTTGCCGTTGCTGTAGAAGGTGGAATTAAAAATAAATTTGTCCAACCAATGACAAATTACAACTCGATAATTTATAACGTCAAATTAAAACAAAAATGTTTATAAGTACAACTAATCGCAAGTATCAAAACATCAGATTTTGCTTGGGGTTGGTGGAAACTCATTGATTCTCCTTTTGGTTATTTTATCGCAGGGATGTCCGAACAGATTAATGACAATAAACATAAACATTTGATGTTCATCTCGGAATGCTCTAGCATCGTCTTTTTAATAGTCCGAACAGATGTTCACGAGTACTGCTAAACTATCTATGTAAACTTGTTTTGAATATCATAAGTTGTTCGTCTGTCGCTAACTGCCGCCAGCTGATGGAAAACACGTCCGTTTCTGTTTGTGTGTGATGTCAACCGAATTTTTATTCGAACCGTGTCAAAACTGTATTGTATTCAAGTAGACGTAGCTATAGGGGGTGATCTTATTCTTATTTAAATTGACATCGATGTCAGTCGATTTTGCCTTTCAGTTATTTTGTTACTTTAGATTATGTGTGTTCGCTGCCCTTTTATACTTTGCCGCAATTTTCTGATTTATAATTATCATTATATCCTTTAAAGCTATCTTCATTGTTAACTTTAAAAAATATTTCGAACATCCATATAATTTAAAATTTTAGTAATAGTTAAATAATTATTTAGAAAATTAATAAATATATGTTAAAAAGCATTAAATGATCATGACGAAAAGTAATTGTTGAAAATTTTAATCTTTAATTATTTAATTTCGCCCGACTCGTATTTCATTGGATAAATTATAAATGAATGTCGTTACATCTGAATTTGCCATCAGGATAAAAGACTTCGGGGAGGGGGATAAGATGTTGACCTTTGTTGGAAAATCTATTTGCAACATAGATTCTAAGAAAGGTCTACGATAACCTAGCGTTGTGAAATTTGGACGTGCTGTGCGTGATTGAGCAGTTTCTATTGGCCAAATGTTGGTTGTTCCCTTTAGGTGACAGGCGTCCGATTGGCTTTGACACTTTTATTAATTGGATTTTCGGTTGTGCTTCATGACGTCAAGCCCGCATTTCATCAACAATTACATTATTTATTTATTTATTTTGTCTTGGCTCTTTGTAATATAGATTATAAAAGGACTCCATTATAACAACTCTGTTGATTGGTGGTCGTTCGGCGTACTCCTGTACGAGATGTTGATTGGTCAGTCGCCGTTCAACGGAAGTGATGAGGACGAACTTTTCTGGTCTATCTGCAACGAGCAGGCATACTATCCCCGATTCCTAAGCAGAGAAGCGCAATCCCTCCTTAAACTGGTAATGGACTCATTCTAACGGCTATAACATTTTTCACATTCTTCATAATAAATAATCTAAAAATTTATTATTCGTTTTATGTTTGCAAACTTTACAATGTGCGTGGTGGTCCGAATCGTCTATTGATTCGCTTTTTCGAGACTCGAGCATGCTGTTCGCTGGAGATTTTATTTTTGTTGCGTGTCTATTGGTAGCTTCTGGAGAAGGACCCGGATAGGAGATTGGGTATGCCCGACTGTGTGGACGGAGACGTGTGCGATCAACCGTTTTTCAAGCCGATTGACTGGGCACGATTGGAAAGGAAGGAAGTGCAGCCACCGTTCAAACCGAAAGTGGTGAGTTTAGAAATCGATTGCTTTGGTTGGAAGATACTATGGCGTTAGAAGCTGATTTAATCAACGCGAAAGAGGGTGCACTGAATTAGAAAGAAATATATTTGGTTTTTAATCAAATATAAATATAGTGGCCAGAATGTAATTTCGTCGCTGAAGTTTACCTTGACCGCGCCATCTAAGGATAATTCGTGATTTTTATTATCTTTAAATTCATTGTAGAAACACGTTTTGGATGTGAGCAATTTCGACAGCGATTTCACAATGGAGAAGCCCGCCCTGACGCCGGTGGACAAGGACATTCTGGCATCGATGGACCAAGAACAGTTTAAGGGTTTCAGCTACACCAATCCCAACGTCATCGACTGAAGAGCGAACAAGAAAAATGATGAAAGAGTCCACGGTGGAGCCGTCGACCAATAGCAATCGTCCCCCATCTAATAATACAAGCGCACCTTTCTATCTACCACTTTCTCTAATCGAATGCTAACGATGAAAGGGAACATCGCGTGAGATTATAGCTTCTTCCTTTTAGCTTTGGGCGAGAGTTCTATTTAGGAATATGCGCAATCCCCATGCGCAATGTATTGGCGTCGGCCGGGGGTGGGTTTTCTCCCAACACCGAATATCTCTTTTTCAAAAGGGAGTAGGGTGCATTCGGGGTTTATCGCGGGCGATAAATTGATCGGTGATGAGATGCTCGCCGGCGTCACTGTTTCGAGTGATGCTATTTAACTAAGGCCAGTGTGGATCCACTATGGTCGGTGGACCAACCGGAACACGGGTCTGACCAATCCTCCAGTTTGAGCCGCACTCTAATGATAAACAGAGGGTTTTTCATCGGACACTAGGCGAACGTCGCGCTTTAACGATAAATTCGAATGGCCCATCGTATGTTATTGAGAGCCATTTTGAGGGCAAATACGAATGAGGCAAAATCAGCGTCTCACGAGTCTGATTGAAAAAATGAGAACAACTAATTATGTACCCAATTACGTCTAGCATTGAGAGGGGAGCTGAGAGAATCTTCTTGACCGATTAAACACATGTTCGAATGCTGCTCGAACCCATTTATTCTTAACTCGGTAATGAGTTGGCATTTATGCGGCTCTGCTGTTTCTCTGTTTCTGTGGCTTTCTGAGAATCGTACTATTTTATTACGTATACATTATACATTACTGATGCTACCAAAGGATTTCTCCAATGACGATAGCGCCATCTATTTTCGTTTTAACTATTAAATTAGAAAAATAACAGTAATTATTTTTCGGTTAAGGAGTTTTACCTTGATTGCTGTTGACCACCCAACTTCAGTGACGTCATAAGAAAATATGAATTTGTCATTGAGCTTGCTTATATTTTTATGAAATTGGATTGTTCCTGCTGGAGCTCATCGTACATACAATTTTTTAATTGTTCCTGAAGTCATTTTAATTTGATGACGTCGGCAGGAGTGGTCAAATTTTATTTGTGTTTTATGTTGCAGTGGTCTTCACCCGTGTGTGTGTCGCCAATGTAGCATATAATCTGGTCATCCTATATAATTATAACACCACCTCACACTTTTATTCGCAATTATTTTCCAAAGGAGGACCCCGCAAATTACGAGACCTCTTGTAACATGTATTCCTTTTTCAGACGATTCTTGTTTATCGAAGATTCTCTGCTAGTAAAACAATCTCTCGGCGCATATTTTCATACATGATTTAAATGTTTGGGATGGAGGCGGAACGAAGAAGGGGAAAAACCAAGCAAAAATATTGATCTTGGTGTTTCAATTGTACTTGTGGAACACGGCGAGATTTAATATCCCAGATGACTTTTGCGTCTAGTGGCCACACCATTATCAAGCTATTTCTAATAATTCGATCTTGCCCGATAATAATATATTTCCGCTTCGTTTTTATTACGATTAATTCTTTTAAAACTTGAATTTTAATGTCTCAATTTATGTACTGTTTCTACTCTT
>JAQGBY010002979.1:0-20796 GCA_034698785.1 Mycogona germanica | reverse complement strand
AAAAAAAAATTAGGATTGATTATTTTTGATGGAAAGTGTTTGTTTGTTTGGACGGTTTTGGTGGCTCTGCAAGTTGTGTTTATTATTGTGATCGTGTAATAATTTCCCCGTGTAATATTGTTGAGGTGATTGTCAGGTTTGATTACAAGTAAGGGATTTTGGTATGCTGATTAAGTTGGCAGTTTTAACTTTTTTTTGCTGTTCTACTGCTATTGGTATTATTTAATTATTTATATTTATGTGCTATTTTGGGGGATGTGTGGGTTGTTTATTTAAGTATTTATATTAATTAGTGACTTGATTTGGAGGATTTTAAGTCTGGGGAAAATGTGTGTTTTAAATTTAATTATGGCGGTTTTGAATGTGCGATGGACTTGCATAGACCGCGGCTAATCAGGACAACCCCCTTCGTCCGGGAGCTTTCTGAGCAGGAGTGGGGCGCAGTTTGATAGCAGAGACGGAAGAGAGAAGCGGCAGGATAGGGCGCAGAAGATTAGAGGTGAATTTTAAAGAGCGATGGTTGGCCGCGAGCATGGGGGAAAAGAAGTGAGGCTAACCAAAGTAAAATTAGTTGGCAAGTGCGGGTTAAGGAACGTGTAGGCTAATGTTGAGAGGCAATAGAAAGGGGGCGGGTTATGGACACGTTTTGACGGTATCTTAAATGGTGAATTCGGGGCAGGCCGAATGAAGAAGACGAACCATAATAATAATACTAAAATATAGAGTTTCGTGCAGTTCGCAATTACCAGTTCTAATTAAAATAATAGTATAATATTATTATAAAAGCGAGTTCGCCATTCGGTTCGTCTTCTTCATTCGGCCTGTCCCGAATTCACCATTTAAGGTATATGTCATCCAGATGTCCTAACTAAAATCCCTCATGACTACAGGGTGAACCTGAAACTATGGACCCATTTTATTATTTTAATAAGTCGACCAAAAATAGTCCAATTATTATGAAATCTGGTTTAATGCCCGATTCAATATTTGAAAATATGAAATCGATCAGTCAAAATATGAGTTCGATATTTGACATTTTCGTTCATTGGTTTGCCTTTGGTCTCAGGAAGCCAGATTGTCGAAATAAACGAGCACTCTTCTCTGTGACGAATGACTGGAGGCAGGCTGTGTGTGATTATCGCGTTGTGTGAGCCCTACGCGGTACAATTATTTCGGAACAAGGTTGATTACAAAAGTACTGGCAGATTGGGTTCCAAGATTCAATGATTCAATAATTGTCAGCTAGCTACGCTGGTATGGCCATTTGGCCAGATGTCTGACACGAATTAGGTGCCACTTTATATAAAAACGTTTGTCAATATATTTATATAAATAATTTTATTAAACTTTCTTAACAATTCTTAATAAGATTGACAACTAAGAGGAGTGAATGAATACCGAATAATTAAAGCGAACAATTAAAATATAAAGTAGAATTTGCGTCATAAACAACGTTAAGAGTTGTGAGATATTCAATACACAATTTTATTTTCAAGCGTTCATTTGTGATCGTGTACGCAACGAAAATCATTAGAGAACCCTTTGCAAATTTCAAAAGAAATAAAATTATTTTGAAAAAGTTAAACTTGTTGAAACTTGTAAAAAGTGGAAGAAAAATCACCAATAATTAAAAATCCTAAATTGTGTTTCAAAAATCACCAATAATTAAAAATCATAAATTGTGTTTCGCAGTTTTTTTTTGCATCCATGAATTATTAATTATGTGAACTTGTCATTTTGACATGATCATTTTGACAGTTCTGCAATGTGCCTGTCGCTCAGATCTAGATATTGCTCATTGCGTTCGATGAAATTTGCATTTTTCGTAAAAGTGGTCTCAGTTTTGTTTGGAGAAAATCAAGCATGCTCCAAACCTACATCTTGGCTCCAAACACACCATCAACCAAAATGCTTTGGGCAAAGACTCCATTTGACTGAGGCTACACATTATGCGCAACTCACTGACGTTTGTCTTTTTTTCCTGTGGCTGTCACACAGCGTTAGAAACATGAATTGTTGACTGGAAGACAGACTTCCTTTCCGAAAAATCATACGATCGGGGCCATTATTGCGGTAGAAAATGGGTCCACCAGCCCCATTGTCATCCCTTTTTGATTTCACCTTGTCTACATGAACGAACGCGTGCGCCCGACTGAGTTACTATATAGGGCTGTGTGTGTTGTGTATGTTCCCTATAGTTGACGATATATTTTCAATAATATAGATAATAAAACAACCAGCTCGTTGCGAGCTTGCTGGGCGATGTCAAAGAAAGTGGGTGTGGTTGCTAGGTGCGGTTGCCACCATGTCCTCCTGAGAGCCAAGCCAAAAAAAACGTCACCGCTAATGGATTTCCGTGACCGGTTTCATCGAAATTTGTGCTTCAATTGTAAGAATAACAACCAACAACAACGCAACTGATGCATTCTGATAAGTTCTGTTACATAGAATCAGTTTCTTTTAGCTGTTGTAGGAGATACATGATCGGATGTCTACATGTGCATTCAATCCGTCAATGAAGATTGGGGGTGACTAGACAACTCAATCGGCGACAACCGTCGCACGATATTGAAACAGAACGCCCGAAGTAGGTTGTTTCTAAAGCTCGGAAAGGGGATGTTGTTGCTACCTAAACAGCATCACCTTTGGAATTTCTCGTGCAAAGAAATTCCTATGAAAGATTTCCTTCGGAATGGAAGTAACGTCGTGAGGCCCGTTCCCAGGTAATCTCCATGGGGAGGGGGAGTTTAGGACAGAAGCGTTAGTGGCTCATTAACAAATAGAGTCGCCCCATGATTTTGCTCTCAAAACTCACATAAGTGCAATGAGTACACAGGGTCTGAGGAGGTCATAATGATGCCACCAAGCGCCCGGCGAGTTTTTCCTGTATGACCTCGCGAGACTTTCGCTCGCTTTCTGGAAAAGCAGATTTTTATGTTAATACGATGATGAATAAGTATGGCACGTTGTATCAAATCCGTATTAGTTAAATTGATAATGAAATGTGACTGATACCTGTTGTAAGAGACATTGACGAGGCAACGTCACTAAAACTCGACAAGTAATCTTACATATTTCATACTCGTATTTTCCTTTGAAGCAATCTGCACGAGTCTCATATTAGCTTACATCATGTCATTGCTTTCATCATAACAAAACTATGTCTATTATATGGAAATGAACCTAAAATTTAACATTTTCCTTTTCAATTTCTTTGTATTTTCATTCTATTCCTCCAATCTTGATGAATATTTGGATACTCGATCGGGCAAAGATTGCTCTTTTCGTGAGACAATATTGTTTGTGACGTGATTCACAAAGGATTATCGATCCATTATGACATATTTCTTCATGGAGGTTTTTCTTATTCCAGAACTATATAATTATTATACTCGTACTATATAAATGTGCGCACAATTGGCTGTATCGGATTGTCCTGGGTCATTGCCAAATACGTTTATTGCGAACTTTTTGTAGCTGGTGTTGTCACAGACGTAGAAAATTCTTCCAGCACATTTTAACCCGTGCATATTCCGCGCTTTTTAGTGCATACCATTCCGACCACTAGTAATGTTGTTTTTTATCCATGTATATTTATACTTATAAGTAAACGAACCTCCCGTGTGTTATGTTTGCTGGCTATGTATGTATGTACATGTACGAATAGATGACTAGATAAGACCCGAGGGCAACCAATTTTTTTTTCACTATCTAAAATAGCAAAACATGCCGCACTGCAAATGAAATTATGTGCAAATCCTAATGACTCAGACGTCATTATATATACTACATGTACATGCACATTGCTAGAAATAGAACCTGCATTTCCGTCATTAAAACTGCTCTTTAAACATGACGCTTGGCGCTTCTTGTTTTGCCCTTTGTGGCATTTGACGGGCATCTGACAAATATTTTAAACATCGGGGTCCTTGAGTGGATAGATAATTTATGTTAATACTAAAAGTTATCGTGTTGTTTTTTTAGTGGAAACAACCGTTTTATGAAGCTGGCTTTTACTGGTATACATTCGCTAGTTGCAACTTCGTTAATACCAGTTCATTTAAAGTATCAACTCCCAAAGTCCCTAAACAGCAACTCGACCAATTTGCAATCACATAGAGTAAATTGTGAAAGCGTAAGCGACTAAGGCTCCTTCTGAATAATGTAAACCGACAGTCTGTTATCCATGATAACCGCCTGTCGCTGGAACCGGGGACTAGCTCTCCACGCACTACCAGGCGCTAGTGGGACAGGAGAGTCAGCTTGTCGTCCTCTTATTTGCAGGGGGTTCAATAAAAGGAGCTTTTCACATCGGTGGCATTAGCTCCCATTTGTTTGTTAGCATTCATCGCGCTTGTTGTACACACAAGCACCGTATATTCGATATGGCCTGTTTTCCCATGGGGATATGCTTGCTGTGAGTGATCGTGAATGGTCTGTTAATTAAATCGGGGTTTCATGAGGATCGCTGAAAAGCCGACGCATGTACCGTCGCAGTTTGACATGTTCAATGACGATCATTTGGCTTTGAAAGCGTAGAATCAGCTATTCAAAATGAAAACTTCTGTTTATTAATCATTCATAACCCCTTATCCGAATGCATCTGGATGTTGATGGATGCACCGTTAATGCGTTGGAATAAGCTAGAACATAAAGGCGAATTCCAGTTGTTTATGCTTTCAAATAGTATGCTGTGGAGTGGCTGTAACTTATTTAGACAGCGATGAACGCGATGATCAAGGGGCCAGATGTTCGAAATTTAGCAGCTATATTTAATTACGACACGAGCTAGCTACTTCTTTAAACATCCACAATTATTATCATTATACAAGTAATTATAAAATCTCATAATTGTACTCTATTAGCTGCATATTTTATGCGAAAATAAAGACCCACGATGAACCATTTCACGTTTTGTTCCATGAAAATGTAATTATGTTTTTATCGCAATGGGAGTTAGGACCAAATAAAATATAATTTTTTTGTCATTAAGCAATTCTCGAAAGACGAATTATTATCGTGTAAATATGTCCAAGTTGTAATTACGCCCAAATTCCATTTTAACAGTATTCCAAGTCTTCAGCTAATGAGGTATAGAGAAAATTCTATTTTAATTGTGACATGCATGTGAATTAATTAGTGTTTCAGTCATTTTTAGTCGTAGTTTTTAGTTAGTTTTTGTTTTGTCCAGAAAGCTGTGTATGATAACAAGCTGGCCATGCGTTGACTGCACGTACGACGATATTTGGCTCATCGTTTATAACCTCCCGTCATTTTGTGAGGAATTCTGTTAATCGACCATTAAGTCTGTGAAAAAAATCGCTGCATATCCTAACTGTCCAAATATCACCCAGTCATTGGGTGATGCATGTATAGCGCGCGTCCCACCATGACGTGTAATTTTTGTGGTCTGATGATTGATGCCAATTCGATGATTTGATGTTTACTATGTTGGTGGCCCCCGGTCTGCTGCGTTCATAAACTAGCATGTCATGAAATTTCGTTTGAAATTAAAAGTTTGAGGAAATATGGTTTTCGCGAAATAATATTCAAATATGTTCGAATCTATCAATACATGTGTATTAAAAATACAAACATAAACGAGCAATAATCAACCGTGCGTTCATCAGCAGTAATAACATATTAAATATTTCTTCATGGGTGAAATCGATCGATAATTGTCGCCGGAAATGCAATAAATATTTTAATAATCAATTGAGTTTTCTAACTCTGTTGGACGCATAACTTTTGTGCGTTGTGGTATACTTGTAATTGAAATTGAGGTATTTGAAACTTTTCGTGAATTCTCGTTTTATTTTATCAGAAAATATCTTGCACAATTCACCGAACGTTCTCACGAATTCACATTCATTTAACCAACTGTCCTTGCCGGGAATTTCTGTTTTATATTTTCCAAAAACATTTTACAACAGGCTGTTGTCTTCACTGAGAAGACAATGCAGTTATTCTTAAAATTCGTTCCTGATCATTCATCGGTTCGGAGAGTCGGCAATTTCAACTTCCAAACGCCGCGTGGATATGTCACGATTTTCCGTGGTTCAGTATTCTCAAATACAATATGCCTAGCAAATTACGCTATAGTACGGCAAACACTTACACAATACTCTAATAAATATAAAACCAATCGGTATAAAATTGATTTCGATATTGAATTTAGTATTTCATATTAATACTAACCATCACGGACAGCAATTTAAAATTGATTATTTCTTTTGAAGCGTTGGAGAAAAATTCTTCAAGGAAACGAATAATTCTCAAAATAAAGACAATTAAATTATTCAACTAAAACCACATGTTGCATAACAAATACATTAACTTACCGATTTACAGCAAACGGCACCATATACATCCAATGAGTTGGGAGGAGTCAATGTTTAGTCAGACGCAGTCGCCTAACTGACGACGACAGCCACATAACGGCCGACTGAGAAACACCTCTTCACAAGACGCACACGACAACACTATACTACCAGTCAATCACACCCATTCTACGAGAAAAACGACATCTGATGTTTACAGTGTGCGAGAGTGCACGTCTAGTCCTGTGCACCTGAGTGGCTTGTTAAGATTCAGTTAATAAGATTTCGGGGCTGCGCGCGTTTCTCCTGTGCGCTCTCTACGGGCCGAGCACGTCGAAAACGTCCGCGCGCGGCGTCGATCTCTCACGCCGCACTTAGAGCGATCTGGTGCGGCATCGCGATTCCGGAGAGACGCGTGGTTTTGTGGCGAGCGGAGCGAATTGACAGCGCGTCGTCGTTGAGCGCGGCGATGGCAGCGAGAGAGGACGGGGGAGAAGAGAGAGTGAGAAGTGATGCGGCGGCGTCGGCCAGAAGCTGGGCAGACGGAGAGTGAGCGAGAGAGCTATGTCGTGCGGGGAAGTCCGCTTTCGAAACGTGCCCTCCTCGACTCTGAGGAGGACGCAGCACATGACTGGTGGTGCATGTCGTAAGCGGCGCACGCGCGTTGACTCCGCCGACTGCGTTTGACGGGGAAGGGGGGGGGAGAGAGAGGGTCTTGCGCGTAACGAATTTGCTGCTGCGTCTTCTGTGTTGCTCGCCCGCTCTCTACCTACGGTGGAGGGTGGAGCCGGTTGACATTTTACAGGGTGACTTTCATGATAGGATTGCCGATGGTGTCTGAATTATTATTATTATTCGTTGCGTTGCGTTTTTTTGACCGCCTTTTTCGGCGATATCTGACTTTCCGTTATCCCAAATGGCAAAAGGCGAGGCCCGGCGATCGCGGTTTCAATTTTGGCCGACACCTCCAGAAATTTTCGGGCGAATGACCTTTACGTCCTTCTTCCGGAATAGAAGTAAAATCATGACACTTACCTGTACGATATCGGGACCTTAAAGATAACTTTCCTAGGCAGCCTAAGTTAGGCAAAAATTTTAGGTCGCCTTCCTGGTTTCTTATGATGTTCAATCAAAGGTCCTTACCAAACATTTTCTATATCTCGAATGGGAGTGTCGTTTGATTATGGTCTATTTTTATTACCGTAGCGTTAGATAGAATAATTACATGAATCATTGATCACTTTCTGCTCTTTCATTTAATGCATTGAATCCAGATCCATCAGTAGAAAAGTATAACAATTTGATAGCTCAGTATTTAAAACGAATTAGTTGTTAAAAAATAAAGAGACGTCTTCAATTCGTCCGTCGCTGATTTGCTGTCTGAGCTTCCCTGGACATTTTATTTATTATTATTTGTATCTAAAATTTAATTGTTCATTTGAAAAACTAGTAGTAAACAATGAGAAGGTAATGTAATGTAAGCAACCTGCTCAGTCTGCTCATATTCTGCTCAGTTAACAGTTCACTAGAATTCACATTGAGCACAGAATAAATGAAATCGCGAATAATTGGATTTTCTAATTATGAGCCATACAGTGTTGAGATTGCGCTTTGCGTTTCGGAATTGTTCTTACAAAGCTGTAATTTTAATTACCAATTTGCACACAAACATACAGTACATATATGTACTTTTGTTATCCTATTTTTGAACATGCATCGCAATCGATGGCAGCATTTTTGTACTTGGACATTTGACATTCGTGAAGTGTCTTTCTTGAATGAAATCGCCGCTGTACAGTTGTTTACGAACTCAAATAGTGATACGTTAGGGCTTGTCTGACTGTCTTGTCTTGATCAAATTCGGCAGCTGCGAGACATCGTAAAAGCTGTACAAAGATGACGAGATGGCGCAAATAATATTAATAGAACAGGAAACTAATTACAAATAATGTTTCTTTCTACACCGAATTACATTAAAATTAAATATAAAAATGTATCAAAATGTAAGTAAACAAAAATCAACGTCTCAAATAATTTCTGAATATAATATCGATTGTGAAGCAACCGTGTTTCTTGATCAACGTCACTGAATGTCGTGTCAATTGTGTAGTTGCGGTTACGATAGAGAACTATGAGCAATCGACGAGAACTATCGGCAATAATTAAATTTGGTGGATTTATCGCCAGTATCGGCGATTTTTGCAACCTGCCGTCATCTATCAAATAAAGAAATTGAATGAAACCCAATGACAATGCGTATCTCCTATACGGAAATAAATTTGCCCCAATAAACATAGTATCCCCATTTGCGCCGTTAGTTTGGGTCGCCAATGTGTGCTGGCTATGGCGAGTGACGTATACAGGCAAGCGGTTGACACTATTTATTGGATAAGTTATGTTGTCGTAAAAGTTTGGGTTTCAGTTTTATTAATAGACCAGTATACGTTAGCTGGTTAGCATCATCAAATGCCATCCTCGTATTGAATCGTTTGAAGCAAGCAGTAAACTCGTAAATCGATCGCCCCCATTAAATTCCCAGTTTCATCAGCAAATTAATATGACCGATATGGAAAGTAATTCCGTTATGTCGTGTATTTGTGGATCCGCACTAAATTTTGACGATCCTTGTTTTAATTCCCAACAAGTTGTAGTCTTTTTCTTTATAACAACGATGTCTAGTTTATCCTTCCCTTACTCCTTCATTTTAATTGGAAGTACAGGTAAACCCGGTTAACCCGTGTCTGTACGATTTCCTGTATACTGTAAAGATTCCTAGCTATTTCTAGGCTTAGGCTAGGCAAAATTACCAGGCCTCCTTCTAAATGCCCTTTTGGCCTAGTGGCTGTAGCTTCAGTCGACTGTTTAATGTGGTTCTGGGTTTCATCACAAATCGATTCGATCATCGAGCATACCAGGTACAGGTAAAGTTTCTCCCTTGAGGAACTTTCTCTGGACCTTGGTTATACGCTAGCCTCGACAATTGGAGCACGTAAAAACGTTCGTCCCTGGTTAATACTGAGGTCAATACCAACTAGTGATTTGAGGAATCACGAATTTTGTTTGATATCGCCTTCACGAGTATCTGCATATGAAAATGCTGTTGGCTTGTAATTTTAAATCTATCTATCACTCAAAGATAATATACCAAAAATAAATTGGAAAAAGGTATGAGTAGAAATTTTGTCGAGTTCTTTATTGTGAGCTTTGAAGATACTCTTGTGCACACAAGATTAATATTGATTCTGTTGAGAGAAAATTGCCTACCCTATAGACACGTTGCCCAACTATCGTGCCAAGATTGCGGTCGCGCATCTATCTGACTGTGTCAATATTTTCATAATAAATTGACAATATTGCATCGCGGCCATTTTACGGCGATAAATCAATCCAATTTCGCGGTATACACGCGCACAGGCAATTTATTTTGTGACAAGAATTGGAAAGACTTTCCGGGCGCGCGGGCAAATTGAATAGGCCTATTCTTTGCGTCAACATACCGTACAGTGTATGAGTTCCAAGAATGTAAAAAATAAAGCCGTCATCTTATCTGAAAACCTTTCAATATTTCGCTGAGAAATTTATTTTCCTTGAAAATACAGAATGTCGCCTACGTTAAAAACCCATGTACAGCGATATCTTATGCACGTAAGTGTTTTATGTATTGCTAGACGTGGAGATTGTTACTCGTAGCTTGAAAGACTGAAAGAATGAAGCGGCTACGATTAATATGTGTTCAATACCGTGATCTTCTTCAAGAGCTGTGTTGAAAAGACGAACTTTTTTCAATTGCTGAAACATATTTTTGTGTTATTAAAATGACACCTTCTAAATTACTTAGAACTTAATCGACTTAATGTTTTAGTGGCATAATACTAAAAACGTCAAAGCGAAAATTCGGGTTACGTAAGTGCTATTTAATTAAACGCCGTGTTATAGTAACGGATTAAATACGAAGACTTTTATTGTAGTTAACATTGCCGTTATGGTTATTTTTAATGGAGAACGAATTAAACATTGGACCCGTGCCAGCGTAACGCCTTAACAGAATCTGTCCGACCTCTTCCGTTTATTTGCATAGCAGATCGAAAAACATTGTCGTTATGTCGTATACTCTGTACAATAAAATGAAATAAAAACTCCTTTTTTAATTTTAATGAAAAATTGGCTGATTAAAAACGTTCTGTTAAAATAATAATGACAGAACAGAGTAAGCTCCTAATTACTTGAGCGGGTATCCTTCGAATATTTTCTGGTAACCTTAAATTTCATTTCTAAAACGGTTCAGCCTTACATTTAAGAACAGTCTATGATTTATCGATTCTCGAGAACGCCCACAGAAAGCAGCTGTTCCACGACTCTCCGGCAAAGGAGCATATACAGACTTGGGTGGCTTGTTAATTGCTTTGCTCAATGAGCTTGTATCCCATTCCGGATAATACCTTATCAGAGTTTCTCACACAGGAGTAATTACGTGATCGTGTTTCACTATTCGCACAGTTTCCTCAGTGATTTGGTATCGGTGGATGCAAGTAAGATTAAAGCACTTGTTATTTGTACAACATTCGACAATACTTGGTCGTGAGGATGCTGGAATGTACATGTAGGATAGTGTATTATGAAAATATTTCATTCATTTATATTTTTCCTACTCCGTGAACGGCTGCTGGTTTTTATTATCGCGTTTGAATGGGTAATTTGAGAATAAATTCGGGTAATCCAACTAATCACACAAATAAGTCCTATTTTATTTGAAGAAGCGACTTAATAGCTCAGCGATGGTCTCATGAGGATAATTTCGTGCTAGTCATTCCATCAACAACCATTTTTCAGATCTCAGTTTCGGAGCAAAAATGTAATTTGAGCAAAAGCTCGGTGCTGAGATAATGAGCCCGGTGATCCATTGCCAAAAGCTCGGACTAGGTTATTTTTTTCCGTTCCCAGTGACGTGGGTCGTCTTGTAGCACTTTGGCGAAAGACTTTGCGTGTTTAGCGGAGACCGATTTGTGTGCTTAACGCTGACATAGAAACCCCAGCGCTAATGCGCAGTTGGTGGTTCGGCGCCTCGGATCACCAACGGCTACGCCAAGTTTATACCCGTGTAATTAACCTCCAGAGACCAAGAGAACCGAGGCAGGATTTCCTAGATTTCATCTCCAGGTTTCACGTAAACCAGACCATAATAGAAAAAATCCGTAAGCAGCCGTCTGAGCTGAAAGTGTAAGAAAAGTAGAGCTGTTCAAGAGGCCGATTGTTCATGTCAGTCGATCGATGACCGAGCATGCCGGCAAAACTGCTGAAATACGCCGATGTTGTCTGCAACTGGAGTCTTAGGAGGATACAGAGTAAAAGTAATTCGACAACCTACTTCCGTTCGTTACTTAAAGGCCGGCGTTCAAAAAGGTCGCAGCCTTACCTTGTTAATCAATCACGCGGCACAAAAAAATATTCCGCTAAATAAAAAATATGGTCTGCCATGTTGCTATGTGAGAAGAATGAAATTGAGATTAATATTGGCTCCGTGCGATCCTCTATACACCAACATCGAGGAATTTGGGCCTGTAATACGACGACCAAAACCGTCTGTTCCAGATAACTTGTTATACTAACAAGCAATCAGGGCCGCCGGTGTTATCGATTGGCTTTTAAATGAGTTTGCCGTTACTGGTCAAGTACCAAATTCCTAGACTATCAAGATAATAACTCTTACTTAAATTATAAAATAAGAAAATAAAAAGTTGGTGACGTTTATGTTTCAAAATATTGCATTATTACAAAGTATAATTTAAAAAATCAGATTACTCAGAAACAATCCGCAATGTGCTATTAGAAATTCGCATCGTCAACACTCGAATAGATTCTGTTTCATACAAGATTGTTACAATGGCATTACAAAAATCATATTAAAATTAAACTTAAAATTAACTCCTAAATGGCTAACCGAATAAAAATCATTCTAGCTGCAAAGCAATGAACGTCCCGGCGTAACTCGATTGATAGTAGAACTGACTTATGGCACGACGGTCGTGGGTTTAATTTCCGGGGCGACTTTTGTTTATTCGATCCTGGGGCACCTTGGGCGAATTAGTTGCTATACATATTAACATAAAATATACGCTTGCTTTACCTTTTCACTAACGAAATTAAACTGGTTCATTGCCCATGTCCGTGCTGCGTTCCGGATAGAATCTTAATTAAGGGCATGTTATTCTGAAAATCGCAGTGATGAGATTTTAAATAGCCATCAAATAGCCGGTACTAAATCATTTGAACGAATAACAAAACGCTATAAATATAAAGTGGTGAAAGGTTGAGTGGTGTGAGTATCTGTAGACATTCGTGGTACAGTGTGTATCTATTCTGTGAGCTTATTTTTCGATTGACCAGACTATCGTGCACGGCGCAAATTACAGAAAACTCCATGTATCACGAGAGACTCTCTTATGGCGTTGCTGCCCATCAATAGATTAAAATATGGCAATCACTACTAACACGCGCGCATTGCAGTGATGCTTTTTATTGACTGGTTAAATTGAAAACAAGAGATGCCTTTTGCCGGAGCTGGATTTACTTCAGCATGAATTCGTCGTAGCCCAGTTGGTTCAGCGACTGACTGTGGCTCGGCGGTCCTGGGTTCGATTCCCAGCGTGGGCTCTCGAAAATTCGACCCCGGGGTACTAGTCGTAACCCCTCACATAGTGCCTAAGGACCATGAGGGGAACGTAACGCCTGTAGTGTAGACTACAGTTGATTGGGTATAACAAAAAAATTAATTTATCAGTATGGACAAATTTGTTGTGGGTTTCGTGGCACAATCGAGCTGATCCTACAAAGAGATACATTAAACATCTGGTTGTGAATGGATAAATTTTGAGTTTTGAGTAGTCTATTTCCAAAAAAATATTTAAAAAACGTATTGCTGGTTTCTCAGTCTTTTTTATGGAAAGTTAATTTACTCCTGTTCTTTTTTCATATCGCTTTTTCATTTGATTATTAATTTTCCCATGATCATCATAGAACCATTGGTCAATCAGTGACTTTGAAATTGTATTATCAACCATTATTGCATTTTTATTTTATCCAATGTGCTAAGCAATGTCCACCATCATTCCAAAACACATAATTCCAAAAAATAATCCAAAAAAAAAATAGTGTCTGATTGGTCAACGCAAACTTAGCTTCATGCATTGTAGCTGCCCGGAGAGGAGAAAGTATTTGTTATCGATTCAATTCGCAATGGCGGCTCAATAATTGTGACTGGGTCGGTAACCTTAAGGCTCACACTGACGGTAGAAATCATTTTACATATGACTGACGTTATGATGCCGAACTGCACTTGAAACGAAAGTGACTGATAAGAGATGCCGCGCGAGGAGTCGCCAATTTGCCCGTTCTTACAGCTTCTATACCGCCACCGGTACCTTTTTAGCTGCCTTCCATGTGGGGGCGCGCCTGATAAACGCTGGCGAATTCCTTCAACGGATGAAGCACATTTTTTGTTAATGGTGGCATGACAATTTTCGAGTGGTGGGCGCAAAATGCACGCACTCCTGAGACTCAGGTCCTTCACTTGGTCCACCTTTCCTAGTTCCTTACATGCACCCAAAAATGGGGGAATCCAAAAACATTATGTTCAAGAGCTGCATTTTTCCTTTTTGAAGCTTATGGTGATTATTCTTAAAAGTCTGACAACCAGTTAACAATCACATGGTGTTTCTTTAGCGACTACCGGCCACCATATCTTATGCACGACGATCGCAGAATGCACCAACTTAAGTATTCAATATAACACATGTTTTTCGTTCCATCAGCCCACTCAGCATTTATTTAAAACATGTGGTTGTCCGATTGGCTTCTGGGGTTCAGGGTTTGAAATGTGGATTGATCCCACACACACTTTCGTGGTAATAAATGTAAAAAAATTTCAAATTTATTGCTGGGTTTTGACGAAAGTATGGGTGGGATCGATGAAGTTGTCGATATGTTTAGCAAACTTCTATCGTTTTGTACAATTCTGAGTTTCGCCTCCTCAGACGTCATTGATTTTTTCATGCTTATTAAATTACAAATTACAATTACAATTTTTACCCGTAAACAGCCCCCAAGAGAGGGGCCTATGGGGACAGTTGGGGACAGAAATGGATTAATGTTTAAAGGCTCTGGATTTGAGGCTCTGTCAGGCCAAATCAAGTGGAAACGAACGTGAAAAAATGTTCCCGTTTTTTACACCGTCCTGTGTTTGTACCAAATGGGTTCTTTTGTGTCCAAATGTGTTCCAAGAAAAGAAAACATACCTTATATGACAACAAATTATACTCTAATTAATGTGCACATTGACCAGTCACATTATATTATAGGTTTTGCGGTGAAAGCCCAAATAAAGTTGGTTCGTTCGAGTTTGATGTGGTGTCTCAGGAGGTGACACAATGGCGCACAGATAAAGACTAGTCGACAACATGCTCTACAAAAACGAAATACGTATTTGTCTGACGATGCATGTGTGTGTGCTAAAGGGACGACAGGAAAAACGGAAGGGTGGCGTTGGGAGACTTGTTTGAGAAAGCTAAATATATGAGTTGGAGATGCGGGGGAGGGGTGGTTGGGGTAGGTGAAGGTTTAGATTCTGAATCCAATTAAGCGAACATGTGTATTGCATGGTATTGGAACAGACAACGCCCTCCATTTAAAGGGGGATGGGTGTTGGAGGTGGAGGCGGCACCTTATTTGCTCCAGTCTCTTTTTTGCGCTCCCAAATATTCGTCCTCCTCGTTGGCTACACGTTCGACATTAACAAAAGACGCTCGCTGTTTTTGTTCACTTTGTTGCCAACGAGGAAGCATATTCAGTAGACAATTTCCCCTTATTAGAGTGTTTAATTGTGTTCCACTTCAGTCTGGCAAATCGGAGAATGTGTTTTAATTTAAGAAAAGATTCGAGTCCATTAAAATTTCTAGAATATATACAATAGTTTGTGTACTCACTTTTTCTTCGACGTGTGGCGTCATTCGGGGAGACTAGATGCACTTTGAAAGTCTAGCAAAGGGCGTTTAACGTTACTTAAACTTATACAGACTAATTATTGTCTATTCAGGTTTGATCTGAATCAAATTCTGAATCATGTTGGTTGGACAGGTTGCACCATTTTGTCGGGCTAAGAATGCAAGGATACGCAAAATGTAAAAACAATATCCAAACGCACCCTTATCTTATCTATGAAAATGCATTTTGAATCAACTGAGCGTGAAGCTCTCGCTCTTGCTTACGGTGACATTCACTCCGACTCTGTTTTGTCATCAACAAATAATATGGCTTTTGTAGCTTTTTCATTTTACATTCATTCAAATAACCTACCTATTAGGGGTTTGCCTAGATGGGTATTTCATCATTGTTTGTCGTTTCTTGTGCTTGTACACAATTTTCCTATCTAATAATTTTTTAACCTGAAATGAAACAATTTTCGATTCCACCGATCGATGTATGTATGTAGTATAAAATACCACGTATTATCAAATGTAATCACCAAAAGCTCCGCTAGACCATGCCCACGTTGTATGACGCGCTGAAAACAATGGTGACAGAATTCACCAATTGATCATTTGCAATAATTTTTTTAAATTACGAGCCCCACTTCGGCCAACAACGATTAACTTAGTATTCGTTACACACGATAGATCCGAGGCAGCGGAAACAATCGAAATTGTCTGTTCATTTGGCTGAATGCCAAATGAGGCGGCTAAACTGGACCGTCCATATGTGTGTCCGGTCGGCGCATCGCGTCCTCCTGATAAAATGCTATAAATAAATACTTCGGCTACAAGCGGCCCTGGCGGACTAACTGAGGGGAAGGGAGATTCAAATGAACTTAAAATAAATATTGGTAAAAAAAACTATTAGAACGTGCAGCTTAAATAGTTTTAAACCTGAAATCAAAATTGAAACAAGAGGCATTGTGGATCTCTTTCAGCGTTGCAAATTTGAGGTGACCTTACGTTTCCCAAACCATTGCGTTTTATCGCCTTTTTTCCCTTTGATGCTATATTTACAGTGAAGGCTTATTTAAAGTAAAGTCGGCTTAACGTCAATATTTTAGGACAAATATAAAAACTTTAATTTGCTAGTTTTTATGTTGTGGGGTTTCATTTTTACAGCGTATTGCTTTGAAATAATTAAAGCGACATATTGTAGAAAAATGTTGTGGGAGATGACAAAGACACAAAATGTTTACTGTTGTAATTCGTTATAGACATGGCGCCGTCATAAAAGGTGGAGCTCTCAAAGAAATGATACTCGGGGAAACCAAATAGAACGTGGCTGTAAGGAAATATGCAAAAACTAAATGCTCAAACATTTATGTTTGTTCAGTTAGAGAAATATTGGAAAATGTGTAGCTTTAGACTTTGTTCAATATTTTTGCAATCTTTCAGTAAAGAAAATGGAATTCCGGGCATCTGGCGTCAGTGTTGCCAATATAGGCATAGCACAAGTGTACGGAACTAAACGGAGAACACGCTATTCCTAAACGTTTAGCCGGACGTGGAATTATGTGTGCCACCCCCGCGTAGCGTCTCGCAATTAAGTGCATAAGAGGGGGAAAAGTGTAGTTATTAAGACGTGATATGGATACCAAACATGGGTAAAGCAGTCATATATAGAGTGGGACGATGTGCCTCGAGTGGAAAGGAGAATCCAGCCTGACAAAAACACTATTCGAATGCAGTCATGTTATTGTTTGTAGCTAACATTAACCGAGATTACCAGAGAATTGGAATGCTGAATTTTGAAGAGAATAAAATTATTATTGTAACATTGTACAAACGAGAGACGCAACCACGTTTTTAAAAACGAGTCGAGTTCGGAAAGCAAAAACAATTTTGTAAAATGAAATTACTGTAACCCAGAGGGCTAAAACTGTGAGTTATACGGCATTTGGCAGACTCGGATTCGAGTTCCGGTCACGGCTATCGCTTACTAAGACACTAAAAAAATATGGGCACTGGTGAAAATGTGCAAGAGGAGTGCCACTGAGATATCAGGATCTGAATTATCACGTTGCAAATTACTCGCTACTGTGAATTAAAATAGAAACACATCTGAAAAATGTTATGTTTTACAGTAAATGTGTTATAGTTTGTGCAACAGTCTAGGTAGATTTATCTTGAGATATGAAAATGCATTTGTGTATTCCTAACTTTAAATTAACCTTTATAAATTCATCGTGAGCCTCAAGTATAGCTAGATTAGATTTGGAGTCAAATTTTTTTAACATTTGATAAGGTTGCCAAATAGCGTGTCTCTCTGAATCCACCACCCCAGAAGAGGTCTGGAAATAGTGTCTAATATGTTATACATTTTGTGTAGAAATCGATTTTATGATCTCCCTTGTTTCTAAGACGGTTATAAAAATGAGAAAAGATCAATTTAATTCATATCTGAGTATGGATTTTTAACATGAACCGTGGCACTACCGGTACTCCCATTCCGTCATTCCATACTCTTGCCAAAAAAAACAAAGTATATTTCTCCGGGAATTGAAATTATGATCATTGGCTCAGTGACACTCTTTCACTACACCACACAACATCTCGTTTAGTACAGCTGTGATATTCGCAGCAAAGAATCGTCCAGCCATAACTGTGCGGTCTTGTTTATGAAATTATAAGATTTAGTAGAATTGTGGATCTACTTTTGCACCCCAGCGCCCAATAATGGTCTTCGTCGGGCCAGCTTACATCTATTTCATGACAATGGCCGCGGAGCTGTCGCGAACACTGGTATATACTTTTGTAGCGAAAGGGTCATCCGCTTCCACTATCTCTCCGCACAGCAAATAAGCTCGTCTTGAAGAAGCGCGTTGTTCGTCCACTTAGCTTTTGCGCATTAGCGGCAACATCTCAAGAGCTGAGATTGATCCGCCTGCGCTCGCAAAGATGGTGTTCGCGAAGATGGGTGCGAGCACATCAAGGTTGTCTAAGCAAACATACGGATTGTTTGCTGTTGGCCTACCAGACTAATGCGCGCGACCATACCGCAGGCTCAACGCACTATTTCGTGCAGCGCCACCTATCGGACAAGAGATAGATGAGAACTAGCTCGTTGAAGTGCACTTATGCCAATCCATTATTTCGCCTCCAGTTCTTCTGTTACACCAAAATTTTATTTCGGTTCTCAAATTTGTAAAAAAAATTATTTGAATATTATGGTTCCAATGATTACTATTAATTGAAATATTCTTGAACTTTTAAGAAAACATCTAAGGACAATGGTGACAAACATGTAGACGTGCTCGAATTATCTTGAACAGACACGTATTTTTGTTTTGAAGTGTTTTATTTATGTTCCAATCAACTTTAGTCAACCGCACTACAGGCGTTCTGTATCCCTCATGGTGCTTGGGCACTGTGCGAGGGGAACGTCCTGCTCCCCGGGATCGAAATTTTCGATAGCCCGCGCCGGAAATCAAACCCGAGACCGCCGAGCAGTCGCATTACATATCTGGTTTTACTTGTAAAGGTGGCGCCAACAGTATATTTAAAATACAGGGCACCGGCGTCCACCAGAGATAATGCCTGTCCAACATTTTGTTTCCTCAAAAGCTTGCCACCACTACGTATTTCAGAAGTGTTGTCGAAGGACACATTAGTTATTAAAGTTACACTGTTTCCAAGCAAGAACTGTCTCGAAACTACGAATGCAAAACTAATTTAATCACGAAATGTATTGGTGGCCATTTGCACTGATCGAGCAATTCGAACACTATCTTGTATTCATGCGGTAAAAATGCGTTTAATAATTTTATTTATTTATTTATTTATTTACTCAATAAGTCCATAAGGCTATTTTAAAAAATAGTGTTTATGCCTGTCTCAAGGATCGACAGTCAGTAGAAATATCAAAAGTGAGGAGAAATCTGACTTGTTCTACGTCATAAAGTGCGTCGTCGACACACCTTATGACGTAGTTTCTGTGTATATGTTCACGAAAACCGGGACTCGGAACCCGGAATATTGAATGAGTTATCGGCAACTTCTCGCATTGAGTTGACAAGAATCAAGTACGACACGTCGTAGCCCAGTCGATTGTGGCTCGGTGGTCCCGGGTTCGATTTCCGGCGCGGGATCTCGATTCTTCGATCCCGGGGTACTGGTGAAAATGTGCCCCTCGTATAGTGCCTTAAGCACCAAGAGGGGTACAGAAACGCCTGAAATGCAGTTGGTTACAATGAAGGGAAATATAAAAAGTCAAACCCACCTTAACCGTATATGGAACATTAAAAAATATGTTCACTATTTGAATTAATAATGAATTAAAACATAATATCTGATTATTGTTAGCTGTAAATCGTTTATTTGCTACAAATGTTAATTGCTGTTAAAAATAGTACATAACAATTGTTCAACTAAAATCTGATGTTTTTTTCCGTTGTCACTGTACGAGTGTGAGTGAGGGTTCTTTAAAGAGTGTTTCCTTGTATCCTATTCTAGTCGAGTATACACTTTATTAACATACAGTATCTCACAATCTTGTTTTCGTTCTCCACTAACCCGACTCATGCCTATAAAAGACAATCGAATGGAGTTTTAGTTTCAACTCGTCTGGTTCTCGTTCTCGAAAACAATTTTAACAAGCCTGACGCGTGTTGCGCCATAAACAGGTAGCCCGAGAGTAAAAGTGTAGGAACACGCTTTCCAAGCCAACTTAACGGCGAAGGCGCAGGGAGACATAAAATTCGCAGCTGTATTCAATAAGTACAGATACTGGGATATGCGGCGATGCCATTTGCTGTTTTACGGCCACGGTTTTTCCCCGTCTGCAGGCGAAAGATCATAGAGAATGGCTGGAAAAACCTGAGTGTGTGTGTGTACAGGCGTCTGTCGAATTTTATCGCTCGTAAAATTGAGGAAATCCTCTTTTCGGAATTCCATTTTCAAAATTGGATTACCACAGTATAATTAATTCAATTTCCGTTTAATACATTTGAAACGCTATGCTTTTCATAAATTTCAATTAATTTTTATATCGGAAATTTATGTTTAAACTTTAAGTGTAAAATCAAAAAACTCGTATTATGCCGAATGACTGTAAACTCTATAGAATGTAAAGTTGAGGAAAGAATCATTGGACGTTGCGGAATCTGCTGAAACCGCCAAAACACTTGAAAAGATTAGGTATCTTGGAAAGAAACTACAAACCATATGTTCCACAGTAGAAATTATATAACCCATCATAAAACTGTCAACGCGAGATAAATGGAAGTTTTATAATCTACAAGAATGGTGCCCGGCTTTGCCTGGGTTTACAGTAACCATCAATGAAATAAAATATTAATTGTCTAAATTTACTGGCTATTTTACATTTTAACGATTGTCTCATCTGTAACGTCAGTTTCTAGTTTTGAACCTCTCTAACAAATATCTCAGATACAACTGGTCGTTCGACCCCCGCCATAGGCCCCTCTCTTGGGGGCTGCTTGTGGGTAAAT
>JAQGBY010002978.1:0-20800 GCA_034698785.1 Mycogona germanica | reverse complement strand
GAAGACACGTTTGCATGCAAAAATATCTAGCATAATCAGAATAATGAGTCCCTAGAAATTTCATGGCCGATAAAATTCATCTAGTTAAAAAAATCGACAGACGATAGGTGCAAATTTGATAAATTGTCATTAGCGTCATTTGGTACTTTAGCAACTTACAGATATTTCAGTAAACGTGGTTTGGTTAGCGATTGATTTGCTTTAACAATTTTCAATATTTGATGTAGTAACATTATTGATACATACCCTGATATAATCATTCTAACATTCTTTAAACGATGACAATTTTTTGATCTTCCGCTAACCAAAGTGACTGGCATTTTGCCAGCTTCATTCTTTGAAGATTTAGTAGTTCTGTAAAAGTTCTGATATTTAAGACAAATGAAAAATTAGTTGTAACCAATTTTTTTGTTGGGAATTTTAGTTCTTTGAACCTATAATTGAACTTTCGAAACAAGTAAATTAGTTTTTATCAGGCATGAGCAGATTGAATTGAATGGTTGGTTGAAATAACTTAATTGTCCGCAAACACCGTACGTTTCCACATGTTTAACAGATTTGGGTCACTGATCTCCAACCACACCATCACAGATTTCCTTTAGCTCTACCATCAAAGCACTGGAAATTACTTGACTGATCTAGTTGTACATTGTGAGAAAAAAACTGTAAATCCTCTCTGGCCGCAAAAATTTAATTTGAAAATATGAACAAAACGGCAGAAACTTGAAAAGTCGTGCAGTCATGATTATTGTGACGCCACCTGATAATACCGTAAATAAAAAGCTGTAATTACCGTATTAATGTAGATTGCAACAGTAGGAATAGAAAATAGTCTTAGTGGTGCTGCTTTCTACGGATTTTAAGATAAGAAAACGGTCAGCTGATTTTATGTGAAATTCATGGATTTTTATTTTTCTGCGTTGAAAATTAGTTCTCAACCTATATAGCATTTCTCGAGATTTCAACAAAATTTCTAAGTTGGTATTCTATGCGCACAGGAGCCCCCATCCCCACCCACGAATTACCGAGTTAGTTTAGATTTTATCTGCCTATATTGGCAAAATATATTTTTTTAAACTTGATTTTAATGCACCCAAATACAAAATGAAACTTGTGATTGTATTTCGATTTATAGGTTTCAAGGATTACTTTTGGAGGGGGTCAGAAGAGAGGGTCAGAAACACCTGTAGTGCAGATACTACAGAGATGGGAAATAATAAAAAATAAAAAACCTGCAACATGCATTAAACTAGTCGAACGTTGTTACGCAAAGTGTAGCAAATTGGAAACGAAATAAATATATATAAGGAAAAATGTAAATGTTATTTTCAATTATCAGAAGAAACGAATCGGTTACCAGATATGTCACAAATTCAAAACTGTTTTTAATTAATCTAGAGACATATTCTAGTAAATGAGGGAATCATCGAAATGCAATTTCAAATGTAAATCATCTTATTTCTGCTGAGTTTTACCGGATGCTTTTATTCTACTTTTATACACATACTGATTTTTAAAACCACCTAATGAGTCATAGAAATTCTTGGAGATTTTGAGAACGGGATCACACCTGCGAATATTCAAATGGCTTCTTCCAAATTTGTATGAAGTGTGTAGAAAGGCAACTAATACTTTAAAGTTTTTCATTCACATGACGAATTAACTCTCAACATGATATTAATAAACCAAACTAAAAGAGCGTCGATTAACTTTGAAGTATTACAGTGTTGTAATTACTAAAGGCTATCATCCACATTACGAATATAATATGACAAGTGATGTAAATATGAAATGTCAAAGCAGACACAGGAAAAAACCAAAAACAAACAAAAAGCAAAACATTTCAACATGGTTAGTGTAATGGGATGTTCGCATTGCGTAGGCATATTGAAAAATTAGGAAGGAAATTAAACCAGAAACACAACTACGCCAAAGGCCTTAATAGTACAGACCATCCACAAAGGTCAGTCACGTTGATGGTATCAATAAAGCGTTAAGCAAAAAAAAAAATATCTAAGATAAAAAATATTTACAAAAAACCTTTTAAACTTTAAACAAAATTGTGGCAAAGCTAATAAATCATATCAATAATTGATAAACAACGCTGAATACCACAACGCACTCTCGACGCACCATCTGTCAACAGAAGGCTGTCTTATTCGGGTTTGGGCCATGTGTCCACCTCAGAACTGTACATAGCTACCCAGCTTATTCTCTCTAATACAACTTTGCTCCAATAGCAGTGAGGAAGGAGGGGCATACTTTGCTCGCATGAGCAATTAGTTGGACACTGAATCAAGTTTTCGTTGCCTCCCGCTAGACGAAAAACTACAAGTCATGTTCTGAATTTCTGTCGACCAATTATAGCTTCAATAGTGGGGTAAACGAGCGGGGCGATTTGCACCACATAAAACTGCTTACATCTCCAAATGACTAAAAGGTATAAACAAGTGGCAATGTCAAGCAGAAGCAACAAACATTTTGAAAAATATGCAGATTGCCAGAAACACACAAACACACTACTGACAATCAAACACGCACTATTTGTGTTGTCGAAAAATTACAAATATAATTTGCAAATTAATAAAAGCATTTCTAAGATATAGATTCGGACCAAACACACCCAGACGTGTGCGTTACGACAGTCAATGTTTGCATTCGGAAGTGTCATCTTCTGGTTATTCTGTTTAGTGTATTTGGAATGCAAACCACATTTCAAAGGGTGGGGGAAAAGGTAGTCTACCGTTATGTCCACACTATTGAATGAAGGCATTTTTTCCCTTCAACATTTAGCGATATATAAGCTAATAGATTTGCGAGGCGGAAGATAAAAAACTCAAGCAAAGGTACATCTATTTGGGCCAATCACTTTCACGTTAGGACGTACCGAGACACCAACCTAAATTGCCCAGAAAATCGAAAAAAACCATATAGACTACACTGACTCAAAGAGCGGCGTGCGAGCTTCATGACGACATAACAAAAAAAGTGTGATGCAAAAATGTTACAGCTGAGACGACCTATCACTGGTGGGGTCCGTGTCACAGGTAAGGAAGTCACGTCCAAGTTCGAGGGAGATGAGCAACAGGTCCGATGCATGTGAGTAGCGTGGAGCAGTCTAGATGACCCCAAGGATTCAGTTCAGTGTGAGAATAGCTTCGTGGTACATATCTGTCTCTCTCTATATATACTGTGTATAGTACTATCCCGAAGACAACTGCTCGCTAATGATTCACTAGAGGTCAAAAACCAAAAAATAAAGTGATCACCTCACTTTCTTTTGTCGGGGCATTTCACAGCCGAAGAACAAAAAAACCATCTCGCATGTTTCTTTTTGTGCAAAGTAGCTAAGCCAACACATCATGATGAAGTCCTGCGTGAAACACTATTCTTGGCCACACTCACACATACACACGCGCGCGCACAAATCGGCGAGCAAGCATAAGGCTAGGGCAAACGCAAAAGATTTGCACTGACATCCGAGATGGTGGTCATTCCTTTTATCGGCACTTTTTCACCTTAAACTATCCCTCGTCCCTCTCCCAGAGAGCAGTGACGGTATGCACCATTCGGTGGCGCCACAAACATTGCAGTCGCCAACAATTTGTTGGTTGTCGAAAACGCACCAGTTTCGCACACGCGCACCAAAACGCCGACCTCACACTTGACAAGTGGCACGCGCAGGACACACTGCGGAGACAAACATCTTGCACTGTCTAGCTGACACCACCTATCGAGCATGCCCAAAAGACAGACCATTGTCCAAACTGACACCACCCTGCAACGACAGCGCACCATTGACGCCAACTTCCTCCTCATCTGGGCCGGCACTGCCAACCCCTCCTACACCCTTAGACGACGACAAGTCGGCACTGCCCACCATTAAGACTGCACCCTCGGCTGCACCGCCATAAGACTGTTCCGTGGTGGCACCCACCGTCTCCTCCTGCACCATGCAGATGGCATCATATTCCTCCTGTTGGACGCGGTCGTCCGACTCAATCACCACCTCATTGCAGAACATGTCCATCTCGTCAATCACCTCCTCCTCGGTGTTCTCCACCTGAATTACTTCCTCGGCGCCACCCATCATGCCCACATCATCGTCCATGTACACGGGCCCTTCATCCTCTGATGGCTGCTGCACCAGTGCCTCCAACTTGGTGTACTCCAGTTGGGGAACCTCCTCCGTGTCGCCTCCCACCTCCACTTCCATCGAGTCGTAGGCACCAGACGTGTCCGACGGCACTGGGAGTGGTGGATACTCATCGCTCGACGTTAGAGGCGGTTGGTAATGTTCGTCTAGTGGGGGCTGTTGGTAGTGCTCTTCCTGTGGATACTGCTCGTCAGGCTGAGATGGTGGCATGGGGATAGACGCCAACAGCTCATTGGACGATGCCAGGCCAACATGATCTGACATGGAGGAGACAGTGGCGACATCGTCCACGCTATAATCTGATTCCATGGCAATGGGCACGTCTGCAGACTCCATGGCGGCAGACAGAGCATCACCATCAGCCCGCCGTGAGGTTACCACCACCTCCTCCTCCTCCTCGCATGGCCCCATGTCACCCACTACATGGCTGTGGGGCTCATCACCAGCGATGGAGTGCAGGCCGTAGACATATCCCTCATAGCCCTGACCAGCTGTGGACAGTGGTGGGTCCTCCTCGTAGATGTCGGGGGGTGCTGCTACCACCATGCCATTCTCATCGATAACATGCTGCGACCAGTGCTCGTGGGGCTCGGTGGCTGGCACAATATGGTGGGCAGCTGTGTCGGCATCTACGATAACACAATCCTCAAGTGCAGTTGAACACTCGACCACCTGTGAAACGCACTCCTCCTCCAACATGGACTGATCAACTGTTACCTCGTTCCCCACCACCGAGTGTTCAACAATCAGCTCCTCTTCCACCACGGACTGGTCAACAATAAGTTCTTCCTCCACCACCGAGTGAGGGACGGTCACCTCTTCCACCACAGAGTGACCAATGGTCACCTCATCCTCCCCCACTGCATGGTCAACAATCAGTTCTTCTTCCACCAGTGACTGATCAATCGTCACTTCATCCTCCACTACTGGTGGCTGAGCAATGGTCACCTCATCCTCCACCACTGCATGGTCAACAATCAGGTCTCCTTCCACCAGTGACTGCCCGATCGTCACTTCATCCTCAACTACTGGTGGCTGACCAACCGTGACCTCTTCCTCCACAACTACAGACGAATCAACATTGATAGCTTCATCATCTTCCAATTGCCTCATTTCGTTTTGCTTGTAGAATGTCATTCCAGGTTTAGTAGTAGCATCAGATAACTCCTCCTCAGCACAGACATCAGGCACCATTACCTCCTCTGGAACATTTTCTGAGCCGACCCCGAAGGAATCTAATGAGCCCATAGGTTGTGGCTCTGTGGTTTCTTGGGGTTTGACAGTTGAAGATGCAACAGCCGGGCCAACCTGAGCTGGCACTTGACATTCACTGGATAACTCCAGCTGGTGGGGCGACGGAGCGATGACGCAATGGCCAGGCGTAGAAATGTGTCTCTCTACGTCGGTTTGTGATACAAGATGGTCAGGTTGGGTCAAACCATAGCTGGGTCGTGACATATCGTGCTCGTGCCGCACTACACCATCAAGCAGAGATGACGTTTCGCCATAGGGCCGGGTTGGCTGATAGATGGGCTGATAATCGGGCCGAGAGGGCTCATAGGTAGTCTGGGAGATCCGATAGTCTGTCTGTGAGATGCGATCATCCTCATAGTGAGAGGTGCCATCATCCGATTGGGATATGCGATCATCTGCATGGGACAAGCGATCATCTTCAGCATGAGTAACACGCTCATCATCTGTTTGTGACACCCGGTCATCATCGGTCTGGGATACCAGCTCGTCATCATTGGTCTGTGATACCCGATCAGCATCGTCACCGCCACGTGTACATCGGCCACCATCATCGGCGGCGCCTTGCTCTACAGATGATTCTTCAGGATCCTGAGAAGACTGGCGACGACCTACAGGACTTCCACGCCGATCGGTGGTACCCACAGAAGGTAGAAGCGCATCGGATGAGGATGGTGTGTCCCGTCCATAGTAGGGTGCAGATGACGCCATCTCTTCGGGGCCAGCCCCCCTTGACTGTGCACTCTCAGCCACCGGCACCAAACCCAGGTGACGAAGCACATCTGATGTGGACACTTCATCAGCTCGGTGTCGGGGAGTTACGTGACTATCTGGACGGGGCGAGGGCGACTCCTCACAGGCATCATCGGCGGCGTCCCAGTCTTCAGATTGGTGAGGCCACAATTTTACTGAGGCTTTGCTGGTCGATGAGCGGGATGGCCAGTCCTCCGAATTACCGGTAGAGTCGGGCAGAAGAAGTCCTCCCACAGATGAGGATGAGGAGGGACCGCCACCAAGGAGGGAAGCAGAGTCCTGCAGAAGAGTGGCAGAGCTCTGCAGCAAGTTGGCAGAGTCCTCCAACAACGAGGTAGACACCTCCAGCAGAGTGGACGCATCTTCAGGCAGGGCACCTGATGACGGCTCTTCTTGTAAGGTTGACAGGTCTACAGGTCGCGAGGTGAGGTCTTCGGCCCTGGTGGTCAGATCCTCAGGAGGACTGGACGAGTCATCACGAGACTTGGGAGCAACCTTGGGGGCATCATCGTCATCATCATCATCATCATCAGACAGTACCCCTATATCAGCATCAGCATGTGGATGATCATCCGACCCAAGCGCCATCCCTTCCTCCCGTTGAGGTGTCAGATCTTCTGGTTGGCTGGTGAGGTCTTCCGGTTGCTGGGACGTCAGATATTCGGAATCCCGTGATTTGGATGTCGAACCATAGTCGCGCCCATGGGCAGCGCGGGGCGAGCTTGATGGTGCGCCCTTCTCCTTGGAGACTATCTCTACCTCATTTGGAACCAGAACATCGCAAGTATCCGGGACAGTTTCTTCCTCTACATCTATCAACTCCTTGGGGACTAGTTCGATTATTGATGACCCCTGTTCATCAACAATCACGTTGGAGGGCTCTTCTGGTTTGCTAGGCTCCTCACTGGTGATGCTGGATTCACCAAGGTCCTTCTCCTCAATTTCAGATATGTCCATAGGCTGAGGGCTCTCATTTTTGGTAGGCGTATCAGTTATCACCGCCACCTTGCCAGCAGGGTGATCAGTCTCGCTGTCGGTCACCTGTGACTTGTCGCCAACAGCATCTTCGGCATTTGCCACTTCCTTCTCTGCCGCAGAGGTAATCTCCTCAACCACATCCTCCTCTTCCTCCTTCTCATAGACACCTCTGGAGATAAGGAACTCGTCCTCGTCACTGCTGCCATCCGAGCCAGCCCTCCGTCGGTGACCCAGACCACCAATGCCAAGGAAAGAGGCGCCACCACCACGTGGACGGCCACGGCTATTTTTGCGCACTGTCTGCCGTTTGATCTTGTCAAAAATTGAGTCTGCATCGTCCTCCTTCTTCTTTCGTTTCTTGGCGACAGGTGTGCCATCCTCGTTGAGAGCAGGCTTGGGACCTCGTTTCTTGTGGACAGGTGTGCCATCTTCATTGAGTGCAGGTTTGGGGCCACGTTTTTTGTGCACCGATGAGCCATCTTCATTGAGGGCTGGCTTGGGACCACGCTTTTTGTGCACTGGTGAGCCGTCCTCATTGCGCAATGGCTTGGGTCCACGCTTTTTGGGAGCGGAAGGTGTATCACTGCTGGTGTCGCCTGTGTCCGCAGTGCCACCTTCATCACTGGACAACTTTTTCAGCGACTGTTTTGGCTCAGCCTCACGGGTGCCGTCTGCCACCAGTTTGCGTTTTAACTTCTGCATCTTGACAGCATGGTTGGAGTCCTTCTTCTTTGTGTGCTTCGCACCAGTCGGGTCAGAATGACAGGCCAGGGAGGTGGGACGATCACGCACACCACAACCTGAGCGGACCCAGTGCCGTAGTGCATCGCTGTGGCTGCGTCCGTGCACGATGATGTTGGCAATGCGGCCAGTCTGGAAGCCACAAACGTCACAGCTGTAGGCGGCCCACTTGGGCGTCACTGCCGGCGATCCCTGCATACGGATGCGTACATCAGTGGCGCCGGGTGTGGTTGTAGTGTCACCACCATCAGAACCATTGTCGGTGGTGGAGCGCTGGTATGCGGCGTCGCCCTCGCCGCCATATGACTGCACCAGGCGGCGGCTCATGCTGGCCTTGGACGGGCTGCCACTGTTGCCACCGCTCGACACCATGGCCGAGCCATATGTGTTCTGCTTGCTCTTGCCAAACGAGAAGCTGTAGTGGCTGGAGGAGTATGGCGAGGGTGGCCCGTGATCACCGAAACTGTTGCAAAAGTCGTAGACATCCTCAGGGGGCACACCACAAATCACCTCCGCCTCAGCGACGTCTTTGTTGAACTTATCCTTGTTGTCAGGATCCTGTTTGAGGAGTTCTATAAATATGCCAACAGAAGCGACGATTATTACCCCTTCATTATAAGGCTCCGAAAAAACGACGAAGTTAGACAATCAGATTGAAAATACACAGTACAGTGACATCGACTGTTCTTGTTTGACTTAGTTTAATTGCCTAGTTCGAAAACTCCTTTTTATATTATTAAAACGACATATGCTAAGCCAACATTTTTACGACATTTACAAAAATAAAAATGTTGATTTAAAAATATCTAAAGGTAAAACTTAAAATCAAGAAAATGTACGTAAATGTTAAGTCACTGCACGGGTCAACAAACACGTGACAAATAACAAATAAAAACTTATTTAATAATTCGCGAGGAATATTAAAACATAAATATAACAGATCTATTTAAATTCCAAGTTGGCTTAATAATTAACAATACTTTTGATCACCTGACACAACAGTCGTGAACCGATCATAAACGACAGAATGCCAAGACAAGCATAATATTATGCGAACAAAGAATATGCATTGAAAACAAAACGAAATTTGATTAAATAATTTATGTTTTGATTTAAAAAAAAATATATAAATTAAATATGAATATACTATAAAATTCGGTTGACATTAAAAACAAGACAATAATTCTAGCTCTAGTATTAATATGATGTATATGTATTTACCTCGTCCTTTTCTTATGAACTCCGACTTCCGGGAGCACACAAAAGGTAGCAAATGGGTTGCACTTTTGACGATTTCACTAAAACGGGCAAGAAATTTTTATTAGAACTCCCTATTGCTTGTAAAAATGGTGAGAGCAGTGCTAAGATTGTAGTTGCTGTAAACATCCCAATTTTTTCAAACATTTCCTTCAGCATCGAACATGGCAAGGCATAAACATGACAGAAAATAACTATTTTGTTGAATAACATTGCGACGAGAAAAATTAAAAATCATTAAGTCATACTAACAAAAATGTAAATTAACCGTAACATATTATCAGAAGAACAAGACATGTTAAAAAATGGGAAATGAAGAGATATAAGAAATTCACAAACAGACGCAATGAACACCAGTAAAAATACACTCCTGTCAGTGATAAAAAAGAGCATATATTTGCTAATTAAGCTTTTTTTTAAATTCTTATTTTATATAAATTTAGAAAAATATATTTTTGAATTTTGCTTTCTATCCCATTCTAGAAATAGCAATCTAGACATCATTTGTAAAAGCCATCGTTCATCTGCATCGTTCCGGTTCGGCGATTATCTTTATGTGCATCTCGTTTCATTCATTTATTTTTGAGTTCATAAACACTCGATTAAACTAAGTTTAGTCTCAATATTAAACTTAAAACTCAAAAACGATATTCCGAATATGAGCGCTTTTTCCCCCCCCATCAGATTCAACTTACTAGTAGTCTTCATGAAAGAATTTTACGATAGCCAGGGGCTGCTTTCGTAGCCCTCGAGTCACTTCTTCGGGGCAACTATCTTGAGACACGACCTAAGTACGAGAAACATAAAAAATGGAAACGTTAGGTCTCACACGAACCAACCTATGTGCGGAAAAATTAAAGTTTAATTAAACATTTTTAAGGGTACTTCAAAGTGCATTTTTCTTATTTATTTGTAAATAAAAAGAAAATATGGCAACAATAGATGACACTTCTTTAATAAATGCTCTCTTCCCTCGCCGACCGAAAAATAATTTTTTATACTTTATAGGTGAAAATTTCAGTCTTATCCTGGAGTTAATTTTGACTATGACAACCAATAATGAAATCGATAAATTGTTAAAATTTCAGAGATAACTTTTGAAATTAGAGCAAATTGAACCGCTCTCTGGCTTTCCCAAGTTTAATTCCTGTATAAATTAGCCACGTCAAATGAAGTTAGCATTCAGCTTGAACTACTTCGTCGACAAAAATAGTGATATTTTGATAAAAGTTTATGTTGACAGAATGTTTTCGCAATCTAGAAAATAAATCTGCCCGTGCCACTGTTCTTTTTCTCCCCACGAAGTCTTGTAAAATTCTGTCCTGAAGCCGCAGAACCAATTCAAGACTGTAATTAGCAAATGACTCGGCGGTCCCGGGTTCGATTCTCGGCGCGGGTTCTCGAAAATTTTGATCCCGGGGTACTGGTCGTGCCCCTCGCATAGTGCCTAAGCACCATGAGGGGTATGTAACGCCTTTAATGCGGTTGGCTACAGGTGATTTGAATAAAATATTTGTGTAATATGCACAATTGTAATTAATCTTGGCCTTGTCAACCAAAAAATTATCAGAGGACAAACTTGGGATTCAGTTACCAAAAATTAAATTTTCAATATCATCCTTGCAAAGCCAATACCTCCGTATATCCTCCGTATTTCCTTTTATACTTAATGATTATAACATATTCCTCCATTTCTCTGTCCTGTGTATTCCCCCCACCCACTAATTGGTTGCACTTTTTTCAACGTCGAGGTCAAGCTGACTAGCAAGTTGCTTGTCATAGTTCGCTGACAGTGATTATTTTTAACATCAATGAAATTAAATATGCTAAATCGCCAAGCTAACGTAAAAAAATATGATATACACTTTGTGGGTTGGTTCATACCACACAATTCGACAATTAAACATATTCAACATGGGTTTATTTCGCTCAGCAGGCGATAGCGTACCACTTCACCAAGCAGCTCATAGGGTCGTAAACGCAGGAGATGGACATACCAAACCTTATTAAATCAAAATGCAATTGCATGCATTTTTTATCATTGCAACATTTGGGACTAGTGAAGCCCGACTTTCTAGAACGTTACGATCACTTGCACTTGTCTGTTTTGTTACCAGATCCAAGAAAAATATTAAGCAAGTGCACATATTCATGCACTTGCTTATTGTTATGATTGAACATATTTCATTATTGAACATATTAATGTTCTGACGGCTTGTGTGGAATTTCACAAATACATCTACATAACGGGCCATGTTGAAAGTTCCCGCCGCTTTTGCATTGTCCGACTTACGATTGAGAAATAAAATATTTTAGTAGCAATTTCTAGGACATGTGTTATTTTGTGTAAGAACATCTTACTCTTTCATTATTTAATAAAAAATCTGGTTAAAGTTATTTCTTCTTATCGCTGCCCTTTAAGCAACCATGAACAAACGGGATTTTCGCCTCTTAAGAGTTCAAACTTGGCAATAAAGCAAGTGAGGCAACAGAAAATCTTCAAAAAACGTCCAACAATGCCCCTAAAGAACAGTGCAAGAATGGTTTGCGAACACTGGGACGTGACCGCCGCGCCACCTAGCGTTGGTGACACCAAGGGTTACGTCACATGGTTCCCTCTTCTCTCAAATCATTTAATAAAAAATCTGGTTAAAGTTCTTTCTTCTTATCGCTGCCCTTTAAGCAACCATGAACAAACGGGATTTTCGCCTCTTAAGAGTTCAAACTTGGCAATAAAGCAAGTGAGGCAACAGAAAATCTTCAAAAAACGTCCAACAATGCCCCTAAAGAACAGTGCAAGAATGGTTTGCGAACACTGGGACGTGACCGCCGCGCCACCTAGCGTTGGTGACACCAAGGGTTACGTCACATGGTTCCCTCTTCTCTCAAATCAAATCCCACGTAAGGCCTGGCGACTGGATTTGTGACGCAAGGGAACCATACTACGTCACAGCCAATCACGGCCCTACCATCTCTCTCAGCTAAGCTAGTATTTTATAAACCTTGCATCTATAACCATATCTACTTTTGAACAAATAACAAAGTAATGTGTTAGGCAGGCATTCGATAACCGAAAAGCGCTGCTCCAGCATGTGTGGTACATCCCTGCACTTACTTCGGCCGGCCACCACTTTCCTCCAGTGATCTTTACCCAGATGATCGCGCCGACAGCGTGCGTTGGTCCTTCCATGGTCTTATTCATTGCTACAGGCAACTCTTGAGCTAAGAAAAAAATAGATAAACGGAATTTACATTTCGATAAAGTTTTAAATGATCAGACGGATTCTACGTGCGCTTAGCCAACTAAACAGAGATCATGTAAGCAAGTCCAATAACCGCAGGCACGGGTTCAAGCTAACTTCGTCATTCAAAAATGATACCTGGTACAATAACTTTGCTATGTTAAGTTCAGGCCTCCTAATAACGAAATTTTGGATTCTACACACTTTGGATTATTGTTCAAGAGGTAGTATGCAATATGATTTATATTTCACAGCTATAATGTTGGTCTCTACATTCTGGGAGCAGAGACGAAATGAACTGTGTCAATTGCGGCTAACTAATATTGATCTGTGAAGATGAAATCACATGCACGAACACACACAAGCATTATTAACATTTCGTACGACTCGTCGTAGCGCAGTTGGTTTAGCGACGGACTGTGGTTTGGCGGTCCCGGGTTCAATTCCCGGCGCGGGCTCTCGATTATTAGATCTCGGGGTACTGGTGAAAATGCCACATAGTGCCTAAGCACCGAGAACTCCTGTTGTGAAAAAAAATAAAACAATAAAACACCAATGCCAGTTTTGTGTTTACTTTATTTGGAACACGTAACTAAACAACATATAACTCGATTAACCAATAGAACAGAGGGGCTTCTGACTGGATAGATTGACGTACTGTAGATATACTGCACATTGGGTGAAATGCATGATTGGAGGCGCCTCAAAGGATCTTTTGAAAACCATGATTTACATGTACATGTAAACATTTATTGGTTAAACTGAAATGTACATTGCCAAAACTGACTCATTTGTATCAGTTGCAGTACTATGTCAGTGCATAGACAGTGAAATGAATCTACCAACCACATCACTGGGTTTTGCATCAGTTACGAAACACCAGAAACGTATAATCGAAGTTCTAGACTGCGTTTGGTCCAGCTTAATCTTTGAAGTGAGTTATCTTTGTTGGCCAGAGAATCTACCAGTAGATGTAAACATACATAGTAGGCATGATACAAATTCAATATTTTTCAATACTCGTACTAGTACCCTATGGTTACCAATGCCCAACCTTCCGTCCAAAATTTCAGCGATTCCTTCATTGGTGCACTGTGCATTAGATGCACATGCAATGAATGATTAATATACTTTCATGTTCATTTAGTTTGTCTTCTAGGCAACCAGGTTAAGCCCCTCGTCAATATGTATCATGTTTTGGTTCAGACTCGAGCCTTTGCTAGGCCCATACAAACAGACCTTACAACAGACCCCTACAGGGGCTGCTTGCAGGTACATATAGTAACTGAAATGTGTTGCACTGCAGCGTTTAGGCCTAACAGATGCACAAGTAAATGCGAAGTACTGAAGTCGCCAAGCTCGCCTCGGCGCGCTAACGAGTACGCAGACATCGTGGGGTGAAGGCCATAAGTCAAATGATATCGACGAGAATACTCATTGCCCAACAAACATAGCCATGCTGGCATCTTTTAGCACGATGGCGTTCTGCAGCACCCCAAGCGCAGTTCCAATTCGTCCGGGAAACTCAGTAAACTGCAGTCAGGTTAAAAAAAACCTATGCTGCCACCGAATCAAGGTTGGGTCTCAGGAGACTCCACACAATATCCCTGCCTGTTTGGTAGTAAGAGACTGGTTGAAACATACTCTGGAGTGGGTCGACGGGCCTTGCAACATCCATATTCAGCCGCTGCAAACAACAACTCCGATTATAACAAAACGACAAATAGTCACGACATACACATACACTTGAAGAAGTTGCTACTGTGAGTCCGTGTTCATGTACTGGACTAACTGGGGGTAGTTGTGTGTGGGGGTGGAGGAATGGTCGCGTCCACGGGTTCAATGGACCAAAAACGCGCATAACGTTAGGCCTACTTTAGGCCTAAAGGCGAGAAGGAGGGGTTGGCTGTGGCGGCGCTGACAATGGCAACTAGGCCTAACGAGATGTGGTGGAAAGACTCTGGCGCGCGCGACACACGGATTCCTCTTTTCGCTCGCTCACGCGAAGACGCGTTAGGCACTGGGACGGCGCGGAGTTCCTCAGACTAGTACGCTCATAATCGAGGCGTTTTCTCCTACCTGAAATATATGTAGCCAAACGAGAAATCAATCCCTCGTTTTCACAACTGTGTGCTGCAGGGTTTCATGATATTGGTCGAGATGGTGGTGGCGGTGGCCGCGACGGGTGGTGGGGGCCGCACACAAGCACTTTATGCCGGGTAGTCGTCTATCGAATTGCGGTGGGGCCGCAGCGTTGGCCACAATCGCGATGACCGAAAAGTAGTCGGACCTGCCCCGGTCCAAGCCAGGTTCCAGCGAAAATCACATTCAAAATTGTTCTAATTATCAAACATACAAGACGGATCCAAAAAAAAAGTTATCACGCATTCAGGCGGCGGCGACATTATTATCAACCACGCTTTCTTTGCCGACACTGTTTCCACCAATCGGAGAGCTGCTTATCGGTCACGTGGACGTCAGCACATTCCCAAATTGTTCCCATTCAAAGTCTTAACTAAACCTTAGAGAAGAATTGGAATAACGATTGTGGCGCACTAAAACATTGTTTTTATCCTGCACATGTTAAAATGATTTAAGCAAAAATAACATATATTAATGCAAGTTCATCTCGATTGCATTCGTCTTAAAAATAGAAACGGGTGATAGAGATCAGCCCCTTTTGTCTGGAGATTCCAGTAACCGGTTGCAGCCCAATATGCTTTGATTGGTCAGCCCGTCAAGCTTTTGGAATGTGTTCATTATTTTCGACTTCAGCTTATGTGATGTTAGGGGGCCAAATATCCCCCCTTAAAATATTTTATACGAAAGTTTATGGATATCGAATGTTTTGTCATGTGCTGAAGCCCAATGAACGCGTCACGATGCGCCGGGCAGACTGGTTTCTCGTTCGTCAAAATATCAAGATTAAACAACAGCAACAAATAATAAAAATAAGATTTCGGAGTTCAACTAGCGTACAAGTGTAGAGCTGTAGGCTTTTGCTTGACCGGTATCGATATTAATCGGATGCTTTATTTGATAGTCGATACGGTACGTATAAATTCTTAGTTCACATAAGCACACACGTATATGGATTCAAAAGGGTTTCGTTTCTATTTGATTGATTCTGTCAGTCTCCTGCTTGGAATTTCTATCCAATAGAACGACGCTCCCCGTTCTTTTGAGTGCAATGCCTTGAAATATTTACAGCTAAGAAATTACAGGCATCTACAGACAGACAGTAGCAAATCGCGGAAGAAAATTGCGCCATCTGGAGGCAACTGTAAAATAATTATTTTAGGCCATCAGTTTTCAACGCATTTTTCGTCCACTAGGATGCTAATCGTAACACGATCGAGTCGGTGATCACTCGGGAGATGCTAGAGAGATTTGGCATTATATCGATCAAGAATATCGATTCTTAATTACAACATTGGTCATTCTCCATCGGAACTTTGAAGTTCTTCGAGCATAGGGCGCGTTTACTATTTGTACATATATTCGCTAGATGATCGAAATGATTGCCTAACAGCTATTATGAAACAAAACGCTCCCAAAGACTTTGAAGAGCATTGGTCGTTGGTAGTTGGGTTAACCGTGTTTAGGTCCTAGGCAGCGTTTGAATTTCAATTCTGAATCTGAAGTCCCCATTGACGGTCTCACCAGAGAAGCCTTTCTGCTGTTTTTAATGACAGATTCAAGGTAAACAATTTTATCTAAATTGAAAGGAAAATAAGAGCCTCTCATTAAAATATAGGACTTACGTAGCGAGGCCTAAACCCTGTCTTGAAATGTGGCCCGCCTTCGACCAACATCCCCTTCGTTGAGGCCCCAGTATTCGTTAAGCCTAATATTAGAGCCAAATGTTGACATTTTTTCCATCTAAATTTTTTATAAAAAAATAATTTTGGTGCGTGCTAACAGCAAAAGAAAACTGCAAAAATGGTTGTTTGGCACTGTTTCCAGCTGGTAACGCGTGAACCACTATCTTCACCGTATTCAATGGCATGAGGCATTTTTGACTCCAGCATCATGGGCCTGATTTGTGAACAACATTGTTTGCAATTCCTCCACTCGACCGGGCAATTAAGTTTAATGCCGGTCTATGACACCTTAAGAACAATCACAGTCTAGGTATAAGTCTAATCTAAATATGTCATGCCATACTTGTCAGCTTTCTAGAAAGTATCCAGAGACATGCTGTCTGACACATCCTGCGTGACTACAGCCATGGCACATGTATCACAAAAGCAGTCACTGCCCT
The DNA here is from genome assembly GCA_034698785.1 of Mycogona germanica. Taxonomy (NCBI): domain Eukaryota; kingdom Metazoa; phylum Arthropoda; class Diplopoda; order Chordeumatida; family Chordeumatidae; genus Mycogona; species Mycogona germanica. The sequence goes on along the minus strand of JAQGBY010002978.1, from coordinate 4,158 downwards.
AAGGCTTTTCCCTACTTTCTACACGAAGAAGAGAACACAAGACTCCACAGCTGCTCTTCTCCATCAGTCTTAACCCAGCCAACTTCATCTCCCCACCTAAACTCAAACTAGAAACTGTCTTCCCCAGAAGTGTTACCGACTAGAACTGGCTCTCCATGACTTTGTTCAGGCACCCTTCCTCTCCAGAACCCGCCAACAGGATGCCTGCGCATGGCCAGTCTGCACAAAGCTTTTTCATTAACCATTAACATCCCTTCCCCCACACCTATGGAAATCGCCATAATGCCACAGAGCGGCAATAATCTAATCTAAAATAGGCCCTACATTGATTGATGGAATAGATTTTTTAAAAATTCACTGTAGTGTATATTACAACAGGAGTTTCTGTACCCCTCTTGGTGCTTAGGGCTCTATGTTAAATCACCAGTGAACCTCCTTAACAAACATTTATTATTAAAACGACGAAAGGAATGATATCTGTAAGCGGTGAACAGGAAGCCCAATGAACTTTGTCCTGGTGTTGTCTGCCCACATGGCTACGACCTCCCAGTCCTCCCCTTTCCAATTTTAACTTTTCAGTTTTTTTTTGGTCGTGCGCATTAAGCACCGTTGCTTTCGGACTCAACTGATGAGAGAGAAGTGGGATTCTCTCGAAACGTTCTTGTGGCCCAGTTAGTCAGTGGCCTACTTTTCTTTGGTCAGACCTTTGCTTGAATACTGTAGCTCCGTTTGAAAACCTCGGGCTCAAAGGTGAAATTGAGATGGTCCAAAGAAGGGCTGCTAGCGGTAGATTTGGCCGAGTGGATAGTATTGTCGATATTGGAATGGGAATCGTTAGAGGATCATAGAAAAGCGACCAATATTGGGCTTTTGGTTCGTATTCTGAAGGGGGATTGTAATGTTAAAATTGGGGAAATTGTGAGACAGGCTCATACTAGGTGTAGAAGAACCGGACATACTAAAATGGTTTAGGAGCTGCATTGTAGTTGTGATTCGTATTTGAACTCCTATTTCCCCAGAGTGTCGACAGTGGAATAGCCTTAATGAGTTAAGTCAAAAGCCTGTTAGGATAGGACAACCACACCTTTGTCCTTATCTAGTTGTTCGACCACCGTCATAAGTCCCATCCGGGGCTGCTTGTGGGTATATATTGTAATTGTTAGTAGACTATCTAAATTGCAAATTATTTTCGCGGATGATGACTGAGTGTAGCGTGTCTCTCTGTGATATTTGTTTAGGAGGTCCACCAGCGTGTTCGCCCTGAAACCCCCACCCCAGGAGGCGACTGGTAATTAATAGTAGTAAATAGGGATCATTAAGGTTTATCTGAAATCGTACAGGCACGAGTCCCACAGCTTTACTTCCATTCCGAAGGAAGGCGTGCGTAAGAATTTTTGTAGCGTGGTCAGTCATCGAGATTCTTATAGATATCATTCTTTTCGTCGTTTTCTCCTATAACTTTCGGATTATGCCGCTTTACTATCTAGCGTTGTTTTTTCAATTTTTTCAATATCCGAATTCGCTTGTGCACTTTTTCGTTTGGAATGGATAATGTCGAGAGTCAATGGTTATTAGCAATTTATTTTAATTTTATTTCCAATCACTGTAGTCGCTGCACTACAGTGTTTCTGTACTCCTATTGGTGCTTAGGCACTATGTGAGGGGCATATACACACATGAAATTTTTTTTAAAGTTATTTATTAATTTGTATCTTTCAAATAAAATTTACTTATTTTTGGTTTAAATTCAGCAAAACGAGATTATAATGTGATTCGTTTATTTGTGTGATATTTTTGTAGTGCCATGGCAAGCCCAAAGAATAAAAATTCTGATGACGATGACCTGCCAGAGGTGCGTTTGACACCCCTCAGAGACAAAAACAGCAGTAAGTAATATTGAAATAGATTTATTATTTGCGAGCGAACGCAAACCATGGTTTCATTACAATCAATATGCATGTTTGTGAATTCTTATTCTTTTCGCTAAATCTGTTTAACGTTTACAATTGTTTTTTTGTTTACACATCACAGTAGTCACTGCACTACAGGCGTTTCTGTACCCTTATTGGTGCTTAGGCACTATGCGAGGGGCACATTTTCACCAATACCCCGGCATCGAATAATCGAGAGCCCGCGTCGGGAATCGAACCTGGGACCGCCGAGCCACAATCAGACATAGAATGATGAGAGGAATGCTGGACGCAAATCCAAACTGGTGACGAATCTGTAACAATAGTCCAGCAGGAAGCTCTTTGTATACAAATAACACTGGTTTATTCTGGTATAAGTGTGACGTGCATTGTTACGGATTCGTCGCCAGTTTGGATTTGCGTTCAGCATTTCTCTCATCAATCATCATTCTATCTTACCCTGGCGTCCATTATTTCCACTTTGGATTTAACGTTTAAATTAAATGTGATTTAATTTGGTTCTCACTTATTAAAAAGGAAATGCTAATTCTATGTAATGTTTCTTTCAGGTAATACATTTCAAGTCGATACGATTGTATGGGCGTGGTGGAAGGACGATTACTGGCCAGCCTTGGTAATGACAATTTTATTTCTTTTTCTCCGGAAACAGTTGTAGGCACGATTTTTAAAAACTGGTTTCGGTAATTAAAATAATTAATTTTTGTCATGTATTTTTATTTGAAGTATGGAGGTTTGATTATTTTGAATAACGAATGATTTGTGTTTTGTTTTATTGTTAACATTCTAGATTCGGACTATCAACAAACCTAAAAAGAAGGCCGCAGTTGTTTTCATCGACCAACCCACAAACTATATCGGGTATATTTTAATTTAGAATGTTTACCAGAGCGTTGTTCGGGAATTATAATAGACGTCAGAAGATGAACATTTGTTTCTAGATGGCCAGATGACATTTCTCTTTATCGCATCAGTTTAGCTTCCAAAATATTAATTCGAACACATTAACAGCGAAATTTGGTTTTAAAAAATGGATACAGTGTGTATGGATTAGATAAGTATTTCATTTTTATTGTATAAAGAAATTTAATTTGACGTTCACGTAACTTCGAAAGTTGAGCTGTTGGTGCTCGTCTAAAAAAAAAAATTGATATGCAACAACTTTTTGGTCAGTTGGAACAGTGCAAGTCTTAGCACCAACCGCTTAATTTACTTTTCGAATTCTTCCATTTTAAGAATATGTTTTACATGTAGGCTTCTCTAGAATTAAGGAACAATGGCTGTTAAAATTCACATATTTGATAGTCTGGAAAAATAGAATAATGCATTTTGTGCAATAAATTAAATTAGTACGTTTTCTATTGGCGATATTTTAGGAAGGAGCTAAGGTTATCTATGGCTTTCAAAAAACTAATCAAATTCGACTCCAGCGAAAAGAGCACGGAATTGAAAGTAGGTTTTTCAAATTTCCCGTTCCTTGCGGCTAAAACAGATATTTGGCTCGCGTGGTATGTTTGTAATCTTGATCTATTTTTTCTCTGCAGAAATCTGCCGATGAAAACAAGCAAGCAAAAATTGACCTTGCTCTCGAATATGAGCTCAAACGAATTTCGGGAAATCTCTCAGTGACTCCAATCGAGTTTTTTAAAGACCCAATCTGTGAGTAGTATTCTGTATCTGTGCGTATTTATAAAAATATGTTCAAGTTAGCGCATAAAGTAGTAATTAAAAAGTAAAGTAGTAAAGTAGCATTGAAATATTGAATGCATTACTTCAGTAGTAATCTTCGAATTTGTGTCGTGGATGAATAAAGGTGGATGCATCAAATTTTCACTTACCAGTTCCTGGTTCGCACAATTTCATCTGCCGTTTGACGTTTTGCAACACTAATTTTGTTGTTTTGTTTCAGGCGACTCTCTCACTAAACAACGAGCAACTAAAAAGAGTCAACAAAAGGCAGAGAGCCCAACTACAAAAAGTCCGACTGTAAAGATCCCTAAAGCTGAGAGCCCGACTACAAAAAGCCCGACTACAAAAAGCCCGACTACAAAAAGCCCAACTGTAAAGGTCCCGACCGTCAAGTCCCCTACCGCCAAGTCCCCTACCGCCAAGTCCCCTACCGCCAAGTCCCCTACCGCCAAGTCCCCTACCGCCAAGTCCCCTACCGTCAAGTCCCCTACCGTCAAGTCCCCTACCGTCAAGTCCCCTACCGTCAAGTCCCCTACCGTCA
>JAQGBY010002977.1:0-20808 GCA_034698785.1 Mycogona germanica | reverse complement strand
AACTGGTCGTTCGACCCCCGCCATAGGCCCCTCTATTGGGGGCTGCTTGTGGGTACATATTGTAATTGTAATTGTAAAATTGGAAAGTCACTTTCATAGTGGCCGTCTTGAACCGCCATCTTGTTAACTTACAATGGGCATCGGTTTTTTAAAATTGCATTTCTTTGGTCAGAAATGGAATCGGAGGGTGGGTGGGTAAAGAAGAAAGGGGAAGGAAGCGAGATTTTTCCAACCCTTTTCGATTAAAACTCCACTCGAGGGCATCTGTCAATCCTGGGGAGCGTTGCGAAGTTGAACTGCCCAATAATAACAATAAAACAAAACCAGCCGAGCAACCTTTTTCCACCCCTCCCCGCCCTATAATTCGTTGGTTGTTTTTTAAGGTACACCTTCCGACGGGGATAAACCCGAGGTTGTCTACCTCGATGAAGGCTCTCTCTCTCACCTGCTTGGGCGTGTAATGGGATTTCGAGTCGTGCGCGCTGGGCTATCTCGAGTTTAACTCTGGGTATTTGTACCTGGGAGCGGGTGCGAAGCGGGGTCTGAGAGAGAGGAGGAGTCTGGATTTGTCTGGCGTGTTTTCGAGGGCGCTTCGAAGAGAGAAAATTATTTGTGTGATTATTTGGGACTACTGGAGAAGGTGACCAACCCCGGATCTTACACCCGCTGACATTTTTCTATGGGCCAAATCGACATAACTGATTATAGTAATTGGATTCGACAGAATATGCTGATGTCTGCATATTCTGTCGAATCCAATTACTGTAATCAGTTTCGGACAAACGTTGCACTTGGAACACGACACGGCGTTGTGCTCAGCTTACCATCTTTCTAGGCTCAAAGCTCCCTCAGGAGAGGCGGTCTGGTAATTTTTGTTAACCTAGACTGCCTAGGAAAGGGGTCTTTGACGTGTTCCGATACAGAAGGTTAATTCATGGTGGTTGGTCGATTTTGAAAAAGCTGTATAAAATTAACAGGCGTTCGGATTGATTTGATTTTTTGCACATGACTAAACAGACACTTAAGGTTTTTGAATGTCTTTCCCCCCATCAACATTCGAAAATAAAATGGCGCCGAAAGTAGATCATTGGTTCGAGGGCTACATAAAAGCTCTTTCCGAAGAAAGAATTGGCTATTCCGCGATAATTAGAAGGTGTAAAGAAAAAGGAACGACTGTTTCCAAGCCAACGATTTATCGTATTGTCAATGAACACAGAAAATGGCGAAGTTGCAAAGTCAACGGGGTTAAATTCGAACGCCAATTGTCCCCCCGCCCGCGTACAACAAAAGCGGTGGTGGCCAATTGGTGAAGCGCCTGGTCTCCGGTGAGAATCCAGCAACACAAAGAACGATTGCCAAACGTGTGGGAGTGTCGCCGGCAACTGTTAATCGCATCATAGCTAAATATTTATATCTTGAAAGGTCATAAGCTCTTGCCAGGCCACATTTCTGAAAGGATGAGCAAGAATTACCGGGCTGGTGACCGGTGGAAGTACGTTATTACTCTGGATGAGGCGGGCAATCTACTATCGTCCACAAGGTGACAAGACATTTTCCAGATGGGTTCGTAAAACCAAAGTTTCTCGCGAGGATTCATGGTGGTGGCCGGTTTCTCACACAACGGGAAGATGACATTGAGACGGATTGGCTCCAAGGTGAAAATTAACTCACGGCCAAAAGGTGAAATTTTATATTTCCTTTGTTTATTATTATTTGTCACATAGCTTATCATTTAGCTATTTATTGCACCAGTTTTGCCTACACATCTGATTTATTTTGTCGGCGATCACCAACACATTGCTTTCGCAACAAGGGTGTTGTAATTATTTGCCTGGACGAGGTAATGACCAAATATTGTTAATTAATTTTTGTTCTCGTTTATATTTAACCATGATTCCTCTGCCCAAAAAATAAAATAATAAATCTTTTCATACGTTCTGACGTACATCGCAACAATATTTTGTCAATATGAGATATTCTTTTGGGGATGGGCGCGTTGGCGTCCTGTAAGCTGGGAACAAAATAGTTAAACGCCACCCGGCTCGAAATTTGCCAGGCTCGAGGTTTGCTAAATGCTAAATACCTGGGATTCATATACGCTGGTGGCTACCATGTTGCCGCAATGCTGCCAGATGAAATTGTTCTTTTTGACCAACTGTTTGTTAGATGTAATGATCGCAAATTGCAGGGTCGTTCGACTGGTCGTTGAACTCTTTTTCCATTGGTTCATACATAACAGCCGCGTATTTTATATTAATATGTTGACCTCTGCGAGCAGCTTTCAAACGCCGAGGCTTCATGGCGGTGTATATCAATCTCAAAATGAAATGTTCGACAAAATGAACCTCAACTATTAGACTTTTGAGGAAAAACCGTTAAATTTTGAATCGAATTGTACGAAATATTTTAAGATATAGAGAGAAATTATAAGGAATTCAGCAATATGAAAGTGTAAGTCACGAAAAAAATGCTTTCTTCTCGTTTACGCAACACATGCCTAAACTATAACACTGCTGACGGGCAAGCATCAATATAAAAACAAATTTAAATAAATGTTTAAGCGTGATGAACCCATAAATTTTGAATGGCCGACCAGCACCATATTCCTTATTCCTCAATGTCACCACCCATCAGTAATATAACACAGTAAGCCAGTAAACCCTGAAAGTGCTTCCTCTCTGGAGAATATATTGCATAAGCGAAGAAATATTTTGGCTAGTTGTTACCCCGAGGCAGACTCTCTGTCGCGAGCCCTAGCCCTAACCCTAGCCCCAGATGCCCGAATAAATTCAGACAGTTTTCGCCCACAGCGACGTGACGCAACTGAGGACTAGCTTCGTATATATTTATCGACGGAAACGGCAGACAGTGATGAGCAGGACCCGAAAAAGGATATGGATACGGACGTACTTGGGCAGGGGCAGCAACAGCAAAGGGTGTCCCCATGCAGCGGCTGGGAACGGTCTGCGCAGTAGAAGGGTTCCGAATTGAGGCTGGGGTGTAAGGGGTGTGTGGTATGGTGAGGGGGGAGAGGGGTAGAGGCTGACTTAGGTGTTTGGCCACGTGCCAGCAGTAGATATCCATGGCTGGCATCTGACTCGTCGTGTGGGTGCTCTCGTGAAGACCCTCCTGCCTATGCTTATTATCCTCATGTGACTCGGGACGCGTTCAAATGCTGAAAAACTGACTGCTTGCGTCGGATTTTCGCAATACACAGATAAACTTTATAGGATTTAAATGTTTGCGTAAATGATAATAATCGGAAATTACATTCTGCGCCAGTATAACTTACAAGAGAAGTTATATGCAACAATTCAGTATTGATACCAGACGAAATAATGATTATCCGTTTCATTTGGATATCAATTAAGCATATCAAACTTTTGACAATTTGAATAGCAAATTAAAACTGAAAATAAAAAAATCAGTTAGGTAATTAAAACAGTATTTCCTTCTTTATTATTTTTATGTGATATTAAATTATTTAGAGAAATAAAATTTTAATTCAAAAATTAAATGAAATCAGTTAATTATTAAATCAGTTAGAGAATTAAAACAGTATTTCCTTCTTAATTATTGAAATATGATAAATAGAGAAACGCTTTGAAATTCGGCAAATGCTGTTACTGATACATATTTACCAGATCTGGCGAAAACAAAGTCAAGCGGTGATACTAATAAGTAATTCTTTTTGGAATCTATTTTTGGCGCCCTAGGGAAAAATAATAATTTTTAAAAAATGTAAATTGATCTTTTCTCTACACATTCAATTTGGTCCGCCACAACTTTTGGAAAAATTGAAGCTGCGCTGCGAATTTTTCCCGAACGTCTGTTTCCATTGTGATCCTATAGAAGAAAAATGTCGTTCGGGGGTTAAGTTAGCAGCTTAGCATCGGTTTTCATTTCATGCAACTTATTTCAGAATCCTAGAATTATTGAAGCTGCACATGGCAACGCTATTTCGGTTAACAAAACAAAGCATTTTTATTTTTTAATTCTACCGACACAAACATCTTAATTTACGTTTAAAAGTACGCAAGCAGTGCATAGCTTCGCTTATGCTAATGCAACGCTACTGAAGCTTGAGGCGCCACCTGCAGTTTACCATAGTGAAACAAAAACGCCCAGCTTTCATTGTCAAAGCTGGTTCAGGGCGGAAATTCAATTGTTGTTTGTTGCGAATCGTCGTAGCCCAGTCGGCATTGAGACTGACTGTGGCTCGGCGGGCCCGGGTTCGATTCCCGGCGAAGGTTCTCGGTTATTCGATCCTGGGTATGGTTTCCCGACGAATCTTCAGCGCGAAGAAAAATCTTCGGCGCAATGTGATTGGCTGATTTGGTGCCGTTTCGCAACTTCGAAAGCAAAACGTCACCAAATCAGCCAATCACATTGCGCCGGAGATTCGTCGGGAAACCATATCCAGGGGTACTGGTGAAAATGTGGTGTAAAGAAAATCCTGCAGTACAGTAACTAGAGTGACTTGGGAAAAAAATAAGAACAAGATTTATTCATCTCGAGTATTTTCCGTGGATGTTTAATGACTCTTATGACGGCCTCATTTAGACGTTTCTGTTATTAGCCACTGTTGAATGCCTTCTGCTGTGCGATTCTTGTGACATCATTCATACACCCTCCTCGCATCATATCTGTCATATTAGTTTATAATCTCCATAATAGTAAAACAGATGAGTACTTGGTATTGGATGTGGGTCTTTCGCGTATATGGGGGGGAGGGTGTGTCGTCCTCATAATGCACGCTACAGCTTCTCTTTTTTTCCCGATCCCTTCCGCCCCTGCCTCGTCTCCCACCACCTCCACCCCCGCGTTTACCCACCTTCCTGCCCATCCCCTCTCCCACATCCACCCGACAGCTCCTGCCGTCATCAGCGCATCCCTCTTTTTCGCTCTTCCCCGTGCATCCTCTCACTCATCCTCCCTCACCCACGCAAACCGCCCGACAGGGATTTCTCATGAGAAATTGGCGCCCTGGGCAGAAAATAAATTTGGAATCCTCCACACCCCTTCCCATCCAAGATAAAAAATATTATTCAGACATTTGCAGTATAACAAAACACATCTTTCGAAACTCCATGTCTTATTTTATCTGGCGCACCTAAGATGAACTCTACGCGTTTCTGCACTTTTATTATCCATTCCATTTTCTTAATGCGTTCTAAACTTCATTACAACAAACAATATCTTTTGACATAGGCCTTCTGAAATGTTTTTTTTTATTTCGTCAAAATTTCACTTCGCAGTTATCGAGCGATCGTTTTAAATCGAAGGAATATTAATAAAAATCTGAAACAAACCTAAGTTAAATTGCTATAGGTTTCAATAACAAAAAGTTGTGTAAATTTTGAGATTTGGTCCTCATTTTTGAGACTTTGTGGTGAGCGTTGTCATATTTTTCTATTGCGCCAGAGTGGTCAAGAAGATGGTCATTCTCATATAAAGATGATTTACGCCGGGGGAGCGAATGAGTTTATATGTTCATCGAAAGTTAAAATAATAATTAATAACTTTCTGTACCATTTTTATTCGTCATTTCGCGTTTTTCGTAATCTAGTTCATCCTCAACTCACACGGTTCAGTGGATACATCCACATAAAAAGATCTGTCTTTTTATAATTATTATTTTGGGGCTCCCCACTACCACCACATTAGCAACACGGCGAACGATTTCTACTCCTTTCTTTTCAACACCCTGAGCAGTAGCCCATTGTAGGCCTCCGGACGCCAAACGAAGGCACTGTCCTCCCATCACCGCACGCCAAGATAGACGAGCGACGCGTGTCTGGCTTCCTGGCACGTGCTGCTTCGCGGCTGCTTGATTGGAGGAGGGAGGACCCCCGGCACAGCATGTGTCGCTTTTAACTCCCACCACCCGAGCGCCACCTACATCCCCATTCCCTCCACCCCTCCTAACCTTCCAGTTTGGGGGCGGCGGTCGTTCGAAAATCTAGCGGCAGTCTCGACTCAACTCTTATCGCTCGACCGACCAATAGGAAAGCTCGCTCGACAAATGAATGAAATGAAGAAAAAAAATTTAGGACGTCAAGGCCAGATATTAGGAACGCGTTTTTCTAAAGGATACGTTATCTCTCGATATACTCGTACAAAGAAAGCGTCCAGACAACAAAGAATTTATCCATCTTACTCGTGTTCAGTTAGTTGGTAGTTCAACATTTTTCTAAACCAACTTATTTATGAAACAAATATTTTCTTATAATAAAAAGATACCACTAAACATTACGTGGATCTCGTTTTTAAAAATGTGTAACGAAGAACTATGAATATATATATGTATTTTTTTATTCATAGTTTGTACCCTTTTTCGAAAAATTGAGAAGGGTTTAAAATATATTTTAAGATCCATGGATTGCAATTGTTTCTCACTATATAAATATCATGATTTTTTAATTTGTTCATTCAAAAGAATCACAAAAGAACTTGGCCAGATAAAATTTAGCTGGTGTTTTATTTTAATAAAATATTTCAAAAATGTACAAAAATTTCAAAATTACGCGGAAACAATTGAGCAATTTAAAACACACTGAATATGGGCAACAAACACTTAGTACCTAATTTACATTAATCTGATTCAAATGTCTCATGAATAAACTACGATGGGTTCACCTAATTGATATACATCGAACGTTTGGCGCCACTATCCGATTTCCATTGATCCAGTCACACTCGAGATAAAAAAAAGACAACATTTCCGAGTACATATTCAAAATATGGCGGGTTCCATTTTTAATTGACGTCATTGGTCGAACCGGTTGTGCCCGTCACACACAAAACCAGTCTGCAGACGTTGGTGGTGAGTGTGTGTGCTCGAAAAACGAGCGTCGTTGCACCCCCCCCCCCCCCGTCCCTACCCCTCTCCCCTCCCCTTTCCCTCTTTTCCAGCACCCGTCCGTCCCCTGACACGAGACAGCACACGCCGCACGTGTGGCGAACAGCTGTGCCGCGATGAGAGACGGCCAGACACACGGCAGCTGAACTACGGAACCGCGACCCGTCTTCATGACCCGCTTGCATGACCCGGGCTTTTTTTGTCTCGTCCCTCCCCCTCTCCCTTTTCGTTCTTCCTTGACTCGGGCGCTCTCAAAACTTGACCCACGCCTTCACATCACTCCAATCTTGTTATCTTTCTTATCAACAGTTTTGCTAGAAAGCGTTTTGCATTGGCATAGCGTGAATTGCAATTTCATAATATCGTTATCCAGTCCTGCCCAATTTTATTTAAGTTGCTCCCAATTCAAATCTTATCAAGAGCTCACGTTTCACTCACTTGACGCGCTTCCACAAATTGCGCTCACAAATTCATTTTTTTTAATATAAAAAATATTTTTTTACCCCAAATTCGGATAGTGTAGTATTAAAAACGCAAGCGAGCGAAACTAAAAATAACGATTTTGTAAAATTAATTTATGAGAAATGTGATTTGGGAAAAAACCCTGTGATTTTGTTGAACTCTAGTGTGCCAGGAAACCTAAATGATCACATTTAAATTCAGGTTTTGTTATAAAATATTATTTTTTAACGTGATTCGATCCCGGGGTACTGGACGTGCCCCTCCGTCAACCAAAGGTTAACGAGGTCCACCAGCGCGTTCGCCCTAAAACCCCCAGGAGTCGACCCGGCTTTGCCTAGCCCAGGCTTAGCATAAGCTACCTAGGTAGGGGTCTTTAACGTATACCTGAAATCATACAAGCACGGGTCCCACGGCTTTACTTCCATTCCGAAGAAACACGTGCGTAAGAATTTCCCTCGCCCGAAAAATTCCGACGGTCTCGGTGGGGAATCGAACCCGCGATCACGGGGAATAACAGTTCGACACGCTAACCATTACACCACCAATACCCCCTCCATCAATCAGTAGGTGGCGCTTTATATGATTTTAGGAGCCGGATATAGTGTTTGGGAGGGTTAAAACGAATAGGAGGGGTGTTGCCTTAACTCATCTGAAGTTTAGACCGCATACAGACGTATTTTCATACAGATGCTTTTTTATTTTTCGCCGCTCTCGGTATACAACACGCAGCTTCCAACATTTGGTCGTCATTTTTAGCAAGCAGGCAGGAAGGAAGGAAGGATGGACGAACGAAAAAAAAATATATAGAAGGGAAGCTGGAGGGAATAGGAAGGAAGACAGAGGGGTGAAGTGCGTAACGTTTCTATATTGGAGAGTATCTAGCCTACTTGTATGTATTATGCGCACTTTATCTCGACAATGATTAGCCGGCTAACTTACCGGCTTCACTTCACTTTTTTTTCTCCTGAATGAATTCTCTGGATGAAGGGGAGGGGGAGAGCTGCTTAAAAAAATAGCGGTACCGCACAGCGTTTCTCACACATGCCTATAAAACAGAGGGGGAGGGAGGGAGGGCGGGGAACATTGGAAGAATAACAAATTTGGAACAATAGAATGTTGTGTTTGTGGCGATATTCGGGTGAGTTGTGGCCAAACATCACGAATAGGAATTTGTATGCCGGTAGTCATTTCCCTACATTATGCAGGTCTGTACAGGGCTAGTATGTAGTCCAGTGGAGCTTCCGGTCTCTCTTTGCCGTTTGGATGCAAATAAGGTGAATTGTTATCGACGCCTATAAATGGGGACACTTTCTGTCTAGACTTTGATGATGAGTGTGTTTACGCCAACATCTTTCCAAATAAACAAATTGTGAAACGTTAGTTTTATCGGATCTCAGGAGGTTGTAAAGTTGAATCTGAAAGGGTCAGTTTCTGTTCGAAACACTTGATCAAGAGTCGTCGTAGCCCAGTTGGTTTAGCGACTGACTGTGGTTTCGGCGGTCCCGGGTTCGATTCCCGGCGCGGGCTCTCGAAAATTTCGATCCCGGGGTACTGGTCGTTCCCCCTCGCACAGTGTTTAAATACCACCATGAGGGGGACGTAACGCCTGTAGTGCGGTTGACTACAGTTGATGGAAACTAAAAAAAAAATGAGAAAGTCATTGAATGAAATCTGCTTTATTTTAATTTACATGAAACAATGACAGCAGTTTTCAAGAGCATATTTAGAACCAAATCAAAAATTCATTTATTCATCCCTGATTTTTATAAGATAAGATTTGAAATACAAAAACAGTCTTAAACTCTACAGTGTTGATGACAAAAACTATCTCACTTTTTTACGAGTCAGGACAAAGAAAATGATGCATTTTCTTGTCAGAGTACTCGCATATGCAGCTTTCTTCAACGTCTGCATCACGCTCAATTAAAAATAAATTTAATCAAGATTACGTCATTAAATACAACAATGATTGCCAACCAAACCTACATGTATGTCTTCTGGGTATATGGCAGATCTAAGGTTTATTATTTTACTGCTTGATAATATTGCAATTGCAATGTTGTAGGCAATGCGCTATTTGCTTTGCTCATGTTTTAAAATCCCCATTACGGGACCTCCAATTGTCTACTTGGGCAGTAAAATATTGCTTTTCTATAACAAACTAATTAGTAGAATTTTATGGTTCAGGTGGCGGTGCAGTTCCCTGTTTTCGCCTTCTTTCTTTTTCGATTTTCTCTTTTAATTGCTGTTGGAAAAGAAGGTTCACTAAAAAAGCAAAAAACATCGACAATCGCTTCACTTCCTAAAAAGGCTGTAAACCTTTTTCCCACCATTAAATGACATCTTCCGGAGAGATCGTGAGAGCAACCCATTCAACCCTATACATTCTCTAAATCAGTGGTTCTCAGATTTATTTTTTAAGATCACTGCCCCTTTTGTTAAAGTAGCGAACGCTATGGACCGAAAATAAATGCGTGCAGACCGGGAGTTGAACCACGGGACCCCTGGACGAAACTATATTTTTCGCAATTACCAGTTCTAATTAAATTATAGTAAAATATTATTATAAAAGCGAATTCGCCACTCTATTCGTCTTCTTCATTCGGTGTTGTCCCGAATTCACTATTTGCGATTAATATCATCTAGACGTCCTAACAAATCTTTCTCATTAATGAGATTTTCATATTTAAAAAATTAAGATTTCCAAACGCTTGACAAATGAAATATCTAATTATGTTGGAATTGTAATCTGGTGAGCTTTGTTTTCACGTGATATCGACAGCGTCATTTGTTTGATGTGGAGACGCCATATTTTATTTTTCAGGCGAATGGTTGATTTATAAGAATGTCTAAACGGTTAATTTATTGTGAAATACTTAAATTTGAGATGTGCAATTTCGTCGCTAGACAACTAATGTGAGAAACTATCTGCAGGTAAAATTTTATTTAATTCCGTTAAGTCGTTGGTAAGCTATGTCCGGAGAACGCAAATTATTATTGAGAAAATTCTTTCAATTAATTTGAGACCTTTGGACCAGCTCATTTTCAACGGGTCCTTTTAAAAAGCCCTTTCGCTCGTGATGGTTTTCTCTCTGCCAAACATGGCTCACCGAACCGAATCCGCTATATCAAGTTTCATTTTGGTTTTCTAACATCGACTCTCACCGACGTGTGGCGCTAGCGTCGCACTCGACGAGCACGCTACGGTAATTTTGGCTGAAGAGCAGCACGTAAAATATCAGCTGTTTGTTTCATAAATTATTCGCTCTTTGCTGCGGCGGTGGCGGGGACTGTCAAATCGAAGTTCAACCTGCGGCCCGCCCAATAAATGGATGACCTATTATCTGAACATGTTTTGTAATTAACAGCATGTGGTTCTCCAAGCTGTGAGGAAAAGCCTGGGCTTCACAGCATTCTGATCAATATAATATTCTAATTCTCGAATGTATTGAACAGACCAGTTCAATCACAATAAAAACAGAAACAACCAATTTTGCCGATCAAGAATTGAACACACATTGATACCCATAATAAAATTACAAATCACAGAACCCTATTATTGGACCCCCAATCATTAGATAAAGGCGTTAGATAAACAATTAATAAATTCTTGGTGTATATGAAAATACATGCTCGACTGATCCCAGTAGTTGTTCTTACCTTTTTCTCTAGCTTAAATTGAGAATGTGCTCTGGACCACAGAACCCCTTCCTCAAAAAAATGTAAATGGGCAATCCACCTTTTATCGATCAACAAATGGTTAAATGGAACATATACATGATTGTAACTTTTACTTTTAGATAACCACCATGCGCAATGATTATGTGTAATACAGTGTAGAGCAAGATGATTAGCTATTTGGAGATTATTTTCTATTCCAGCATTAATTGTACACATGTACATATTTCTGCAAGTGCGCTCTCATAAGTAGATGGTGGTGCATCCGGAAAGAAAAGAAAGGAGAAAAAAGAAAGAAAATCATGCGGCCCGTTGTGGGCATAGGTTGCCGTTGGTTGCAGCCGCCTGTGATGGCCGACGACGCACAGCAGCTGAATTAGTTTTTCCGTCTTTGGACGGCGTGCGTCCACCTGTGCACCGGCGTCGTTAAAACGTGTTATTACCGGCGTGGCACTCGTATTGTATACGCGCCTCACTTTCCCGCCAGGCTCTCTCTCTCTGGGGAAGGGGATCTTTCGGGTGAGTGACGCCCTGGACAACAGGAAACATGTGCACACTCAAGTCTCTCCTTTATTAACTGGAATAACAAAGGGAATGGTGATATAGTTGCAATTGAAGAAATTGCAGTAAATCGAACTATAAATTGTGAAA
The DNA here is from genome assembly GCA_034698785.1 of Mycogona germanica. Taxonomy (NCBI): domain Eukaryota; kingdom Metazoa; phylum Arthropoda; class Diplopoda; order Chordeumatida; family Chordeumatidae; genus Mycogona; species Mycogona germanica. The sequence goes on along the minus strand of JAQGBY010002977.1, from coordinate 9,155 downwards.
TACACAACCACAATCTTCTCTGTAAAACAAAATAAAATACTTTTAACAAGAGCAAGAAAAAACAAGTATTGTCAAATTCCCGGTCATATTACGACCGAAACATTTTGTAAATATTAATTTACCTTATAAACAACTAGAGAAATTTCCCGACTTTGCTCGAAAGTCCCCGTCATGTCAGCGAAATTCTTTCAAATATTTGAAGACCCGTTCTGTCACGTGTCACAGCAATGACGTAAAAACACTAGTTTTTAATTTATTTTATAGTTTTTCAAACTATTTATAATTTAAATAAATATCTAATCTGTTTGAAACACAAAAGCATTTTATTCCGAATTTGTTAAATAGGTATTAAACTATTTAAAAATGGGAAATATTGAAATATGACTGCCAGCATTGGTAGCACGTGATAGGGACATCGCCATTTTGGAGCAGTGGAGACGCCATATTTAGATTTTCTGGCGAAGCGTTGTTTTAAAAATACTTCAAATGGTTGATTTGTCGAGAAATGTGTAAATCGAGATCTGAAATAACTTGGACTTTGAGGAACTCACTACAGCTCAAATTTTATTTTATTTCGTCAAGCGTGTAAATAGACAGCATAAAATTTTTTTTAAAGCGGACATTTAAGATTATAATATAGATGATGGAGCTGTCCTTGTTTTGAACTTTGTAAAAATCAATCACACATTCAAATAAGTTATTTCGAGCGGACAAATTCATTAGCAACAATAAAATCTTGGGCGTCCTGGACTGATGCCCATGTTGCCTTCGCATATCATACGTCTGCCGAGTACAGCATGTCACTCACATGTTAGCGAATCGAGTGAAAGAGAGCTAAACCCTTCCGCTACTGCCACCAGCACCTGCTGACCTGTGTGCCACGAGTTCCCCTGCCCACCCCATCCTCAACATCATCCCTCCTCCTCCTCCTCATGCGCCTACTGTATTTTAGTCGTGGAACCCGGATGACGGGCGCACGTGCCGAAGGTGGGGCCGGGGCGTTGGCGGGTGGAAAAGGGAATTGACGAATGGGAGGATGCCATATCTTGAACAGAGGTGAGCACACTTTTCGTCTTAATGGATGAGCCCAATGCTTGATCATTTTGAGTTTCCCCTCGTCACCTCTCTGAGCCACAACATCTGAAATGCCAATGGATGCTTGTGGAGTTCCTCAGTCTCTCAAAAGTTGACATTGTTGATGGTGGACTGTTGAAGACCTTTGTTCCGAATTTCTTTTTGTTTTCGCTGCTCCACTATACCTAAGATGGCGCCTAATGAACGTTTTCCTCGCCAGGCAAATGTAATTTTTAATTGTATTTTGCCGAGCTTTTAATTTATCAATATTTTGTAAATCTGAGTGGCGACAGGTTCCAAAGTGAAAAAGATTATATAATTTACAATGTTCGTGTTTCTGACTTCAGAGATGTATATTCATTTCATGGAGAAGGTCTCATAAAAATAGTTGTCTCACAGTGTTACGATTAAGAACCTATTTAGTAATGGTAAATGGGCGGACAGATTAGGCTGGGTCTGTGCGATGGTGCAATGGGGCTAACACTCAGGGTCCATCAATCAGGACTGCATGCACTCGAGTGAAATACACTTCCGAGTGACTTTTGGGGCCTCACACCCGTACATCTTCAGAGGGCCCCTCCCAACCCTAGCATCCTCTCACCACCTTACTCGTCGCCTCCAAGAAAAAGGGGTTTCCTCATGCGTGGAGGAAAGAACGGAGGCGACAGGTGGACGGATGTCGTGATGAAGTAAGTCCAAATGTCATCTTGCCGAGATAGGAAATACATTTATGTAGTCTAGTCTTGTCCGGTCTTTCTTCAGGTGCGCTCTCAAGAAGCGCAGGGACCAGCCAAATGAGAAAGTGAACCTCTTGTAATTCATTTTTAATATGCGAGTTCGAGTTCTACTAAAATAGAACAATACGAAAGCATTTGACACGCAAGCTCATCAACGCGATATACACAAAACGCATTAACGAAGCTAGGTAAACAAAGATGCAATATTTTTGTAAAAAAGAAATTGAAATTGGAAGATACAAGTTACCAGCTTTGTCAGATAGTTTGACAAACTGGGACATTTATCTTTCATCTATTTATAAATTATGTATTTTCGTGTTTAATAAATACAACTACTTCTTAAAATTGAAAATGATATTGCTAAAATGTGTCACATTCTTTGGAAATTTCAATCATCGTTTCAATTTCGTCGCCAATTCAGTTTCAATTCGTCGTTACTTGGCCAGGAATGCTGATACAGAAGAAGGAAGGATGGTAGCCGAACATAAAATTTTTTTTCGCTTTTCTTTCTTTCGCAGTTGCGTTGTCGTAAATTTATGCAAAAGAGTGGGAAAACTAATGTAAGAGCTGGAATATATGGCACGAGGAGGGTAGATGCAAAATACAAAAAACGCATCCCCCGCCGCTAGACGTCGTCGCAGGTCCGGGTCATCTGCGATTTATGTAGTCCTCCTTCTTCCCAATTGTTCTCCGCTCGTGCCAACCGGATCGCGGGGTTGACCCGGACACCGGAACACCAGACACGTTCGATCCGTTTCCGTCTCGGGGGGATATTCGTTTAAATTAGTACCTCCTGTCTGACACTGCAATATAATTTAGGGGACGTTACGGGGGCTTTTGCCCTGACCTATAGTGGCTGGAAAGTCCGGGTCATCAGTACAACACTTTAAACGCTAATTTCAGAAGCATCATGTTAAAGACGAAAAATATACATTTCATTTTTAATATTTCAATAATTCAACTGAAGAAATAATAAGAATTTATTTAATTTACAAAGTAAGCAAGGCATGAAAGTAAGTTTAGCATGAAATATTTTTAAAAAGTGATAATTAGATAAACTTATTAAAGGATAGGCAAAATATTTTTTAAACTCTTTTTAAGCAAAAATTAATTGCTAAACACCATTGTGACAGGTTTGGAGGGGGGGGGGGCGCAAATTTGTGTCATTGTCCAGGGAGGGATTCAGCCTCACGTTTTGTCTCACGAAAGGGACGCAGACGGCACAAGACGGAGGCAGATATAGATTAATGCAGCTGCAAAACTGTTTTGATTGCAAAAATTAATTGTGATAAATTAGCAGCTCTCCCTATTTCACCTTCCTGGACCTCCCCACACTCCTCATTCGCCTACTGCGAGTCTGGACAAGTGTCAGCGAGCGAATTCCATCGCGGTGGACACATAGGAAGAGTTGACTTGAATAGCACTTCCGCTAGCCATTTCGATGCGTGCTCGTGTCAACCGTCAGATGAACCGCACCGTCGCAACGATCGATTGGTTCTCGAAGTCAAGCTGACTTTTTGCACCGGGTTGTTGTTGTACATCTGCATATTACATATCAACGGACATATATAACAAAAGGCTTGGCGCATTTTCTATTATTTTCAAATAGGATTTTTTTCCCGCGATTTTTATGGCCTAGTCTATTCTCAATAAATAATGAGTCGTGATCGCTATATTGATGTCGACTGTGGGATATCATTTATATGAAGTAAAGACAAAATCAAACTTTATTAAAGGATCTATCCAAGAAGTAAAATAATATTTTCAAAAACAAAAAGCTATCGTTCTGTTAAAAGTAAATACTAAAATGTTAATTATTAAAAAACTCCGAATCAATACAAGTCAAATAAATTAATAAATTGGTTTGACAAATTCCGAAGATTCGAATCTTTTATTATAAACTCGTGCATTTTTATAAAAAGTAACAAGAAAATACTTTCGCTGCATTCATTAAGAAACACAATTGTTAATAATTATACGGTGTATTACATACAAATCTGCAAGTTTCAAAGGATTATATTATTGATTTATTTATGAAAATTAATCGATTGATTTTATGATTTCAATCCATTTCATTTGACTACAATAGAATCTTAGGGCTAATTGCAATTTAGTTATTATTGCAATTAATTGCTATTTAATCGATCACCTTTTCCCGCGTGAGTTGCATGATTAATCCATGCTGCATTTTTGCAACAATTTTCAATATATTTTTTCCCAACGGAAGTACCGGATTTTCTTCTTCTTCATTTGGCGCGATATCTTTCAATAGACTCGACAGAAAATTTCAAAAGCGGTACAAGGCACCACATCTAATCACGACAAGTCAGAACAAATATTGATCTAATCACTTACACCAATATTTATGTGTTCTGCATCGTTGCGTATCGACTTCGAATAATTCCCCCCCTGAAGGTCTCGAAAAAAGAAGACAACAGCATATGTCCGCCAATTTCCGCGTGTGCTCAAAACACCTGTTAAACGACACAAGTTGGTTCGTGCTTCTTCCCTCCCCCAATCAAAATTGAAAAGTGTGTAATAAGAAAAAAAGAGGTTCAGTATTAAAATCATATGCTTGTTTATATGGCTATTTTACCTGGAATTGCAGCTTGCTGAAATCGTAGCGGTCACTCGAAGGTTATTAGAAAAACTGCACGTCTGCAAAGTGGAACTGATAGGTAGAGAGATACCTCATTCTATAATTAATTGGCGCTATTTGTATATTTTTACGAAAGGTGCTGTTCTGTGGTATTGTCAACTCGTTTAAGACCCTCATATTCGTATTCCCCCTAAAACACCCCCAGCGAGCGATCCGGTAATTTTGGGTAATCTAGGTTATAGGCAACCTAGGTAAGGATATTAATGAGTACCTAATATCGTACACTGCTATACTTCCATTCCAAAGGAAGGAAAGGCGCGTTTAGGAATTTCTCTCGCCCGAAAAATTCCAGAGGCCTCGCTCAGGAATCGAACTCACGTCCCCGGCGAACGCGCTCACCACTATGACACTCGAGGCCTCATTAAGGCTCTCATAAGACAGTCTGCTTTTGGTATGTACATTTTTACTAGATGAGATGCTAATATATTATTAGTCGACTGCCGGTTCGAATCCCCCTATGCATCGTTTATTTATTTCTGTCTAAGGGAATTTTAGAAGACCAATATAATTCGTCATTTGGCAGGTTAGTGACTCAAGTGATTTTACTGTGTGAAATGGGGTTTGCAGCAAAAACTCCATCTTGTGTAACTCGGCGACGACAGTTTTCGAATCCCCATTATTCAGCCCCGTTTTCTCCTTCCAAAAATATTGGATTTGGGTTTACGCTCATGCACATGTGGGATATTTTGGCACATGTCAGGACAGTCGTGAGAACGGTGAAAATCCATGTTTGTCTCATTTTAATTGTCGAAAGTATTCGAGCTGCAGGGGCGTTCGACTTATCGAATTTGCCCTCGCGGTACAGCTTATATATCCAACGGCATGGGTCGGGGAAAAAAGTTTAACGCTCCCCACCAGCAAGATCTTCGAAATTGCCAATGAAAACGACGTATTTCTTTCTGTAACACATGCTGCAGACGTTCGTTCGCAACACTGTCGATTTTACGAAAGCTCGAGAGAAAGAGAGAGAGAGACACAGTTTCTAAAATTAAATTGTAACTTATTTTTGTTGACGTTTATTAGCAGCGAGAAACGCAAAAACACCAGATGTGCTGGAGCTCAAAATTGACAAAATATGAAAAATGCAAATGTAAACGTGACGACGGGATTAAGAGAGGGGAGGGATATTTTGAAAAAAAAAATTGGGGATGGGGAATACGAGAAGTTGTAAAAAAAATAAAAAAGGGAATCGTTATGCCAACTGAAATAAAACGTAATCTTGACAGAATTTTGATTTTGAAATTTTGATGGATCTAAACGAGTGAAATGATCCATTATAATGTAAATGGGACTTAAAATATCATTTATACAGGAGATTTCACATTTTGCAAAGCTTTTCCTGATTTTATTAAAGACACGTAATTTTCGTTTTTACGATAAATACGAAATTATTTAGTTCTGCTTAAAAATATGACCCTAATGTCATATCTTTAACGTTTTGTTGAATTTGGTAACATTCTTCATTTTGCGAGTTAATGCGAAAAATGTATTTTTAGCACGAATTTAGTAAAATAGGCACGAATTTATTCAAAAATTAGAAATTTCTACAATATTTTTAGCATTTTTATTATTAGAAAATGTAGAAAGTAAAATAAAAATTCTGAAATATTTTGTCCATGGTTATAACTGCAGAAATCATGACTTTTTGCTTACTTTTCTGATAGTTTTACTTCTGATAGTCGAATTGATTCTCAAATTGAATGAAAAAAACTTACAAAAACACTCCATTCATACGCGTACATACATTAAAACCCGAATCCTTTGTTAGTGACCATTCAACCCTGTTATTCACATTTTGCAAAAATATTCGCGAATTTCCTAACAACGGCGCCAACTCTCGTTTTCTTCTTCGATCCCTATAGTCAAAATGTGCCATGGTGTTGAAACACCCAGTAGAGGGGGAGGGGGGGGGTGTTATCGGAACAGAATCTTCTGTAGTGATATTCACTACAGTAGAATATCCTGGTAACAGCGACTGAAAACCAATCGGCCCATCCCCGCTCCGCCTGCTGCAACGTGCGCCCGGCCTCCTATACGAACGATAGATGTCCACCACCAATTCTAGAGGTTCTTTGTGCATTCGAATACTTTTCTTCAAAAAATAAGTCGCACCAGAGCGGCGGGCGCGAGAGAGAGAACAAATCTTCCGCCATTCCCCACCAATAAGAAATAGTGAGAATGGTAACACGTGTCACGGCAAGTGCATAATGTGAAGAGCTTAGCGCTAATCGTTTCGTTCGTCGCTCGCGCGCCATCTACAGAGTCTGTAGATGGATGTACTACACGGACCCGAACCTCCTAGACTCCCGTCTCGCGTATTCTCGCTGCAAGAGGGCTTCAATTTATTCTAAAAGGCACCTTGACACATCAATATAGAGAATTTGAATTTGTTATTTCGTAAGTTGTTCCGAAATGTTTGAGAAAAGGTGTCGAGTGGCGTATTGGTTAAAGGAGGACCGTACCTAGGTCAGAGGTAGGCTAGGCAAAAATACCAGGTCACCCCTACCCGGGGGGGAGTTGAGGCAAGAAAGCTGGTAAACCTCCATATTTATCGTGACATCTCATTTTTTTTAGAACACATTGATCACTTCTTTTTGAGAACACATTGATCACGTGAAGACTTTAATCGAACCATCTTTTTAAGAGCACGGGTCTGAGGAAGAAACAGCGCTGATGCTGGCATTGGGATGGTATAGCGGCTTCTGTAAAGAATGCATCAGGGAGGGAGACGAACGTAAAGAGATGACGACGAAAAGACCTCCACATCCACATCGGAGGACCGTATGGTTCGGCGCGAACAAGAAAAAGGAAAATGCTTCTCGTTCAAACTCTCCATCCGGTTTACTCTATTTGTGGTCAACAAGCTGAAATTAGTACAAATCGTTGATAGGCGAATTGCCGAATTCAGACTTTACCATTAGACAAGGCTGGTTGTAAAAAAATTAATTATATTGTTTCAAACAATTGCATAAATCAGTTGAAACATTTGAGGTAGGTTGTCTTGTACATGAAAAATTTTGATTGAACGCAAAAGAAAATGCCACTGATGCGATCCGATGTGGGGTGCAAGTTCTAAAATCGATATAATTTCATAATTTAAATATCTCACACATAAAATGCTGTTTTAAGTAGTCATTTACCAGTTCATATTGAAAAAGGCTTAGTTGTGAAACTGTGAATCTCATAATGGTGTAACTCGGATTATTCTCGAATTGAGAAATACGAGAGGGTTTCTAGATGCGCCCTCATATATGGTTCTGTGTACCAGTTTAACTTGTGCTGCCCTCTGTTGGCGCTATAGAAAAAAGCTTTGGTTTGCGCCACATTTTATTTTGATAGTTTCCACCTGCCAAGATATTTCATTTTCGAAAAATCAAGATACACCACTCTTTATTTCACCGCTTCATATAGTGCTCAACTGTATTAGGAAAATGCACTCAGTTTTATGCAAGAAAAATGTATTTCGTTTTTGTTTTCAGGGAGTTCGAAATTAATTCGAAAGATTATTTATGACTAATGCAATGTTCTCGAAAGATATAAATAAGATTCATCTCGTGACAGTCTGCAATTTTAAAGAAAATTAATACATTTTACGCAACTTCTGGTTGTGCCTCATTTTTTGCGACTAAGGTTGCTTGCGCATGGCTGAAACTTAATTCCGTTATTATTGAATATGACAGTTTTGCTGGCACTGTCAATGGTCCAGGGCCACACTGTAGAGACCCTCTGATATGTGCAGAACTTAGACTAGCATTATTATAATGCGAAAAAGTTTTATCAAAACCGGTCTCCTGTTAAGAATGACGTGACAAGGAAAATCCATTAGAAGTAAGTTTTTCGTTTTGCTCTGCGATGGGATATATAACGTGACTGTATCAACATTCTGTATATCTGAACCGTATAATGTTATATATTTCGTTTCTTTTTCTTCATGGTGTGACTTAACACATTTCAAAATGTATTGCTTATGAAATTCGGAAATTCAAAAATATGTTTTAGTAAAATGCTCTTTTTTGTCTTTCATTTTTAAATATTCAATAATAAAATAATAGGTCTGTAAGAGAGGATAATTCTGTTGTGAGCAAACCCAAATTTATTTACAAAATGAAACATTTATTCATATAATAGGAACTTCAAAATAAAATGCTAAACATTTCGACAACCATGATCCTCGTTGCGGTATTGTAACTTTCTCATTGATGCGTGGGTGCGTTTGTGCATACTGCTCAGCTATAATGACGTGGCGATGGATTTTTTTAGAATTACAAAAAGGAAACAGATAGAACTGATTGTGGTGACTGTGGTGTGTAGACGAGTGTCTTAAGTTGGCCTATCCTGTATGACCAAGTGCGCACACAACAACCGCTTTTCATCGATATCGAAGGAACCGCAACCGCAAAGGCGCGCGATGATTGATTTTTGTTGGTTTCATAAATTTTTCTGTTTTCGGAAATCGATGTTTTGTGTTCATACTCGTGTGTATATCTATCTATACCATCTATATACGAATGGTATTGTAACGTGCGCAAGTTAGGAAAACATAGCAAAGACGCAGACTTAATGCTTGGATATCTCACAGGAACATATTCTTTGCTACCGTCAATATTCAGGTTTAAATAGTATGATATATCGTTAACTGTACCATAGTAGAATATAGGCAGCGCCTTAAAAACTAACTATGTACC
>JAQGBY010002976.1:0-20810 GCA_034698785.1 Mycogona germanica | reverse complement strand
AGGCGATCTAGTAATTTTGCCTAGCCCTGGCTTAGTATAAGCTACCTAGGTAGGGATCTTTAACGTGTGCCTGACATCGTACAGGCACAGCTCCCACGGCTTTACTTCCATTCCGAAGTAAGGCGCGTTAAAAAATTTCTCTCGCCCGAGAAATTCCGAAGGTGTCGGCCGGAATCGAAACCGCGATCACGGGGTTTTGAGGCGAACGCGCTACCTCTTAACCACTCGACACCTCCTAATAAGATTAGACCACGTGATATGTATCGCTGGCGATGAACACAATCACAAAGGACGGTTCGACCCAATCTCATACACCTTGAAGCATGCTTACCGTGTGACTAGGATATTAGTATAGTATAGGGTATAATTAATCTGTTTTTATATGCTCAGTTTTAAAATTCTTTGTCAATTCATGACGCGTATGATGTCGACAAGAAATGTCACATTGAACATTATTTTTAAAAAACTGCATACGTAACCAAAAATTCAAATTCTCCATTCTTCTGGGCCTGGCCACAGCACTGACAAGAGTATGAATACAAATGCGAAAAGGAAGGTCTACTAAAGATATATCTAGCGGTCTTTTTGAAAAAAATTCCAATCGAATTTTGTAATTTAAATGAGGTTTTTTTTATTGAAAAAGTAATCATTTCAATAGGTGTGTAGCTGATCGAGAGATTGTGAACCCGTAGAGTCGAGCGACGACAGCGAGCTTATTCAAATTTACATGCGGTGGTCCTATTGAATACACAATTGGTTTGGCCTACTTTGCCTCCATTGGTTTGCGTATTCATGTGATCAAAGTGGAGAAGTGGTACTGCTGCGTTTTTTTATCAGATAAAAATGTTAATTGAATGTTGATCTGATGCACTCGACAAAACTTAATTATGGACGGTGGTGTCGCCTTTACTTTTGGCAATGGTTGGGCGAGTGTGTGTATTGTGCGTCTGCCGATCGATATCCTGCTGAAAGGTGAACGTCAAATTGAGTGTTGATGAGAACCGGGTTCGTACTGAGATAGAATCTTGTCGACATTGCCTTAATTCTACTATAGCATTGGACGCTTTAACAGTCATTAGCATTGAAGTTTGGACTGAAGTTTGACGGGAACAAATGGAAAGTTGATAAAATTATTTTGTGGCACAAAAAACCAAAGTTCAACATTGAGGACATTTTACGCTTGGTTTCTGGAGTCCTGACTATTTGTCTTCGATGGGAATGCCATTGAATTAATAGGCGCCCGTGAAAGGAAATTTAAACAAAGACATGCCTTCGTGGTTATCTTTTAGCTTGGCTGCATGCACGTTTTCGAAAAGACTTTAATTAACTTTTATGTATTCTGTTTCTTGCTTCTGCTCCCGATTTGCTTTCATTGTTCAGTTTTGGTTATCTCCGTTGCCGCCTAATTACGAGGACGCTCGAAAGAAATTATTAGAATCGTTAGTCGCAAGTTCAGAATGGGGCTGAATTTTTTGTGCATGTGAAAAGAAAACCTAAACTGTTCGCTATTTTGATAGCCAATATGCGCATCAAGAATGCGCAAAATTTCGTTTCTACGATAGTTGTTATAAGCTTGGTAAATAGTTCAGTATAGCAAAATTGAAGTACAAATGAGCCCAAAACACCTCACCCTCGTTAAAAAAGTACAGGAGACTGCACAATGAAATCATTATTCTATGCAATACCTTTTGCGGATTTTGAAAATTGAAAATCAGTTCATGGGATACTCGCGGTGTCGTTAATCATTCGTGTCACTCACGCGTTCAAAATCGCAACGCCTCTATTGAGTAACTATCGTATTAACTGCACATGTTAATGAATAATATTTAATCACCTTTTTAGGTAATCATATATAGTCGCTCTAGTTGAAACAAATATGTTTTTTTTATATCGCCTTGACCGCAACCGCTTGTAGTCTGGCCGATTCCCTGGATTTGTATGTATGCAATTAGCGTCATGCTTCTGATCTGATGGTTTGACCAAACGATATAGCATATAAAAAAAACTATTAGTTGCTGATAAGTTTTTTTTTCTGGATTAAATTTGGTTAGTTCAAAATTACACGTACGAAAACAATTGTTGACTAAGTTCGGAGTTTTTATCAGTAATACCAAACCAGACGGGCTCATGATTTTTGCATATACATCCGGGTCAACATGCAGTTCGTTCTTTATCCCCTCGAATTAGCTTGTCTATTGTCTGTTGCTGTAGCGTCTCTGACGACAAATACTTTTAAACTCATTTAAGGACCTCATCAGCTGGAATGCTGTGCGTCTGCGCACGTTCCTCCTCATCCATCCCACCGAGAGAAATAACTGTTCCCCCATCACACATCAAGCACCCCGACCACTTCAGTCGACATCGCCTGGAAAAGTGTGAAAAAATAATTGGCACGCCGAGCCTTTTGGTTGGTCGTGGTCTGGCGCGGGCCTTATGAGCAAGGCGCACATTGCAGGCGTCGCTGAGTTTCAATTAGAGCAAGTATAGTTGGCGAAGGTCCGCGAATGGCACATTTGGCATGCTCATGCTTCGTAATAGTCCTCGCATCACTAATCACTACCTAGCTTGTCAGGGTGCGCCAGACTTAAGGGATAAATGTACCACTAGTGTGCGTCGTAATATAGTCTAAACTTGTGGTGCCACGGTCCCACGCTCGATTCCCGACGTGGGCTCTCGTTAATTCGATCCCGTGGTACTGCTGAAAATGTGCTCCTCATACAGAGCTGGAGCATTTTTTTTTCCAGAACCCCTGCAGTACTTTGGAAATAGGGAAGAAGAAAAATGGTTAGCTAGTCTAGTGACTCTTAGTGCGCATTCGGCGATGTACTAATTAAGTGGAACCTCAACGAAGCGCGCTTGATCACCTTAAATTATCCTAATTGAGCGCCACCCTGGGATTATCCTATGGGAAGCTGCTTTAAAGCCTTTCAGTTCCTGCCATTATAAATCACGTCTTGCCACCGACCGACATGGTGGTGAAATCATTTGCACCATTCCTCAGTTTCCTCCGCACAGATGGAACTGTGTTGTTCGCTAGATGACCCTCGAATAATGTAGCAATGTACTTTAGGTAGGTTGATCTGTGGCGCGCATCTTCTACTGTTGAATAAGGCGCTTTAACAGGCTCATTGATGTGGCGCATCCCAGCTCAGCTCGCCCAATGTGTCCAGTTTGCGCTTAGCCTATCTCTCTGCGAATGTGCTCATTTTATTTTAGTTTTTCTCGGCATAACATATGGGATCATTTTCTAGTTACGCATACTGTGTATCGCGGTTTTTCGTAAAATAACCGCAATTTATTCCTGCCGAAACAACGTTGTCCCGGATATGCGCTCGTAAATGGGCAATTTCGGCTGGCGTGGCTCTTCATTTTCAACGCGCCATCTTCCATTTATGTGGTCGCCAAGTTACGTACAAATGAGTCCGTCCCGAAGATTCCAGCTCTGATGGTGTTTTACTCGAGCAAAATAACTAAGCTCACGATACATGGACGCGCCTCACCATTATTTTGCCATTTAATATTGTTTGTCTAAACGTGTTTTTGCAAAACATCGTTTATTGGAGATGTGATCCATTTATTCAAGATTAGATGAAGCTTGATATTTCATGTACACGCACTGTCGCAACCGATAGGTTTAAAGGATTCGCTCTGTCCGATTCTCAGGTTCTATTCCCAGTAACGGCCATCGTTAATTCGATCCATTTGAGCGAAATTGAGATTTCATTTACGCTGCTACGGTCCCAGTTGGTTGGGTTAACCATTAGAACATATATCTACGAATCAGTAGGTCGTGGGTTCAATCCCAATAAAGATCCATTGGCCTTACTGTCGATAGTTCGATAATAAAATATGTTTGTCGTTGATTTAACCCAATCTTCGAGTATACTTGCATGCTCTGTAAAAATGAAACCTCTAAATTTCAAATTGGTTCCTCAGAGCGTCTTTAGACTATCACCTACTTTAATGCTGGTCCAATTGTTACGGACATTTAAGATTACCAGATTTCTTACATTTATTTAGGAGATTATCCTATATATTTGAAAAGTGTTATCTGGTTAATGCGAGGGGAAATAACATTTCAATACTGGGAAGGTTTTTTTCACAGTTACATTAGAGTTTTCCTACCAAGACATTCTTCGTCTTGCTCAGCTCAAGTTGAAAGGTTCTGATTTAATATATCCAAAATTTGGTCAAGTGGTGGGTCAAGTACGAGTATATCAAACATGTTGTGTGCCATTTATTAATTTGTGATTTTCTTTTTCTTCTGATTTATTAGGTAAGTCCCGATTTTACTCATTGAATCAGCGGGAACAATTGGTGAGTGAGTGTGCTGATGTGTAATTATAGCGATCTGTTGGAACGTTTTTAGGTGTATCTGAAACGTTATCGGAATCACCGTTTCAACTTTTGTCATTAAATTGAATCACCGTCTGCATTTAATGCAGATTCAATTGTATGCTAATTGGATTTTCGTGGATCATTATTTGTCTTTCACATTTGTGGCCTGAATCACCAGACCTAGACTATGCGCATGAAACACGTCATGCTGTTTATTCATTAAAATTTTATGCATTGCCGCAGTGGCATAAAAAATGGTCTGTGACTTGAAGAAAAAAATCGCAATTTCATTTTGATGTGAGAAGAGGGATCTGTTGCTAGCAATCAACATGATTTCAAGCTCGCAATATATGCAGACTTTAGGTAAATGCTAATGCGAAGCAAAACACTGCGTTAACATGAATAGGATAATCTCTGGTTGATTTTGAGTCTGAACTCGATCGAAAGTGTGTCAGTGAAAAAGTACCGTCACTGAAACCAGTACTGACATTGCATATCGATCGATCGGTGTTCAGAGGAGGGGGTTTGCATCTATTTTCGATATTTTAGTTAAAATTGTAAATTGTAGAACTCTTGATTAACATAGCTACTTTTATATAACGCTATATATACTGTATAGTTTGTGAGATTTTTGGCGTTCAAGTGATTCCAATTAAGACAGTGCAGGGTGGGTTGTATCACTTCTTGAGAAATAAGAGCGTAATTCATTTAAATAAAAAGAGATCCCAGACAGAGTATTTGATGATGAGATTGCCATCTTGAACGATAGATGTTTTTGTTAAAAAGAGAATGCCGTTTTTCAGGAGGTAATAAGATTACATTTATCTTTTACGTGTTTCATATTTGCCCTCGTTTCCAGAACATTTTACAACCAATCAATTATCGAATATTAATTGGAAACTTGCAGCGAATTAAGAGCGTTAACTTGCTGGTTGCTATTTTCCGAATATTATTTGTTAGATGTTCTTATTTTAAGCATAAGTGAACAAACACGGGGAAGGGCAGTGGAAAATCGACGACGAGCTGGAGGAGGACAGCTAGCTCGACGACAACTTTGACATATTTTTCGTGTGTGGTTATTTTAAAGCGCTGCCTGTAGTAGCCACCACTCGATTCATCTGCCTTATTCTAATTTTGTTCAATGTTTTCGAAGTTTATTTTCTTTTCAATTTGTAATTTGTCATCGCTTCCATACTTGTAGTATGTGCTTACATTTTATCCAAAAGCAATTAAAAATCAAATTGATCACTAATAGGCTCACACTCGCTGATCTTTACGCTCTCCGGCTCCCTTTTACTTTACCATTGCTTCATTAGCCGTGTGACCTATACAGAATACGTTCCTTTCAGAGGGCACCCACACCTGCCATGCACAAAAGCTACACGTCGAACCTGCACTGGATAATGGTCATACACCTCAGTAGTCATAAGCCTATCTCGCGTGTTCGGCAAGCACCCCCCCCCCTATCATTTCATTTGATCCGTTAAACGTTTGTCCACTGATCCAAGGCTCGTCACACGGCCAGCGACTTTAATTTGCGGTTTTGGACCCCGATTTATTCCCATCTGTTTGCCAGTCGGTAGCCAACGCGCTTCACTCTCGACCATTTTGCTCTTATACTCTTAACTCGAATCTACGATCGGGAACCCCATCACCTTTTTCGAGAGTTTCTCCGTTACCGGCGTTTGACTCGCGAACCGATAAAACGAAAGTGGCGTTTTTATTGGAGTCGGTCCTTCTTTTCTCACTTGCGACCGTCGACCAAAAATTGGCTCGGGTCGAGTTCGATAGACACGAAGCTTTGGGTTGGGTCGATATACCTGGTCCAAGTGTAGAATTTCACCTTGATGAGTAGACAGTCATTTTACTGGAGATTGAGCACAATTCCAATCACCAATCTAGAGGTGGTCGGCGTGTCAATTGTGACTACCACTGTTTCGCGGATTCAATTCCCGGCAGAGACTTACGGATTTTTTCGGGAGAGGGAAATATCTTTACACATCCTTCCTTTGAAATAGGAGCCGTGGGACCTCCGTGCCTGTTAAGATGTCACATCCCAACCTAGAAATGAAGACTGATCATATCGGGATATTGAATCATTCATAACAGAATTTTCTAAGCATTGTTTTCGTCCAACGTTTTTGCTCAAGGTGGCTACAACTACACCGGGGTTGCTGAAGGTGGAGATTGTTTCATACTGGTACGTGCAATACCTCACGACTAGACACTAGTTTTAATATATGTAGTCTTCAGTTATTTACGTGCGAGTCAATGGGGTTATGGGCATTTTTCTTATCTTTTAGTCGCACTGCGAGATATGATTTTCAAGACAAATAAATTGGACTATGTTTAAGACGCTATCTCTTTTTTTGCCATTCATTGTGTCGTCGCAATATTGTCGCAGTTTCACCAATAATATATGGTATTATTGTTTTCTCTTCCTTTCTCGGGTCGCGTTAAGAGCTTTACATTTTTAGACCGCGCGAGTGAACTTGTGGGCGTTGTTCGCTGCAACAACTTTGGCTGGGAATGCTCTGTTTTTCACATTCTCTGGAAGTTTCTGTTTGCCTCGAGCTCTACACGATGGTGGTACGGCAGTTTTTCCTAGATGGGAAGAAGAATTTGTAAATGAATTTCGTTAACGGGAAATGGAATTTAGAACTGAAATTTACAAACGCAAAATGGAAATTTAGTTTAACCGCTTCTGAAATTGCAAGGATGCCATTCTTGAGTGAAGCTTGGCTCATCCCATGCGATTCAAGAAAGGACATCATGACTGAAATGTTCCGGCACGAGAGGGTGGTTCAATTAGAATGTGCACTGGGAGGCGAAAATCGATAATTAAATACGAGTGTTCGGCACAATATTTCTTTAATTATATATTTCAAGTATGGAATTAACGTATTCAAATGAAACCTTGACTTACTTGATGTGATGCCATTTTAAAATAAAATTAACAAGAGGAACAACATATTCGTAGTTTTGAAAATGCCGCACGAAATTGTCAATAAAAATGGCAATGGCGTAAATAAAAATTGCATCAACTGACGGCGCTGGTAGTAAAAACTTGATTAAGCTCAACTCTCTGTTTGTGCTTTACGATTTCGAATATGCTGATGAGGTTGCGTTTACTTTTAAGAGCATTCGGGCACGTGATATGAACTTGAGAATAGCGCCTGCGATCTCGAAAGCCCGCTTTCCCAAAATCTCAATGACAATTGAGATCTCAAGCATACTCAACAAGAGGTCACCAGTGTGACAGGGGCCTTAAGCTTCTGTTTTCCAAATCCCGTCCTCAAATTTTAAAGAAAATCCCCAAGACTACATCGCATTTATTTTCATTCCTGTCCAATTTATGACCATCGCATGGCATAGGTCTTAAAGTTTTAAAATATATCCACGTACACTGTATACTCGTATTTACTGCATCCAACTTGCAACCCGCACAGCGGATGACCCGCGACTCGCGACCCGATCCAACATTGGGTTAGTGAAGGAGATCTTCGGACTAATAGACCCTTGTAGACCCGTTACATATGATATTGGTGTGCTTTGGGGAGGGTACTGTAGTCTGTAATGTGTATATGGAGGAGAGTGGGTTGCGAATTTATTTTGATGAATGGCTTCTATCTATAAAGTCTAAATCCCTGGTCCCATTTCTGTATCGTATTGTTAGAGATTCTCAGACTTATGGTGCGCAGATTGGTCATTATTAATTCATATATCCAATTTTTCAGCATTGACGCAGGAATGGCATAGAGGACATCGACAAGTACGAGTATATGGAAACCTCTTATCTACGATCTCGTAAGATTAAGATTTACCTGAATCGATGATCAGGGGTTCCAATCTCGTTGCACGTTTGTAATTCTGCGTTTTGTAATCATTAGTGTTATCATTGGGTGTAGGTTAGGAATGAAAATTGCTAATTCCCTGCTACTCATTAACTGGGGGAAAAGTGGAGGGCGGCAGAGAAAGAGAAAGAAAGACCAAGCAACAAGTTCATGTAAGTGGGGTCAGGGAGAGCCCACGATTAAACTTACAACTGCTGGAAACGGTACTCGATCGGAAACATTGAATCAACAGGGTAATCGGAGGTCGTAAACGGCGTAACAATGGATTGGCCGAATTAATTGGTGAGGTTATTTGGCTGGCTACATGTAGCAGAATCCTTTAAGAACGTGAGGTGACGTGCCACCTAAGAGTGGGCACCACTGTTTCGCTTATCTAGCATCGTTCAGCCAATAAGAGATGGCTATATCTATTTATAGAGGAACATTTTTATATAAATGGGATCGCCCAGCCGGCATCTCGTATTCTTGTCTTCCTGTGACCCGAATCCAAACTGGAGCTAATTTAATTCTTTCAAATGAATCAAATTATCCGGCATAAGTTAGCATCACCTAACTGCGCCTTTGCGATAATGGTCAGCTTGAGTTGGTTTCCTGTTTCTCCATGATATATCCTATTATGGATCCCTGAATACCGATGAATAGAAGCACCGAATAAGGGGGAAGGGTACGGAATATCCTGTAGTGCAATGCGAATTAAAATATTAGTATAGCAAATTTATATCTCAATCCATTGTGGCGACGTATTGTGCTAAACGGTTTTTGAAAACCGCCTCTGTGCTAAGCACTATTACGGTCGTTCTCGTCTGCTGACTAAATGAAGAGATTGCCTGCGCAGGGCATCGAATCCAAGACCGATACAATGTTACAGTTTAACTAAACGCTCCGAAGGCTCTTATGAGGAATATACCTCGGTTTTCGATTCGCGTTAAACGAGTATTGCTAGATCAGAGCTCTTGCTGCTACCGCGTATGTACACCACACGCATTCGTGACTTGGGCACGTTGACAATTTATAGGTTGGCCAACCCGATCTGCTCCCGAGTCACGTACGCGACCGCCTAATTCATTGAATATCGAGTCTTGGTAATCATTGTTTGCATATCCTCACGAGACCTCCTTGCCTCCTGCGTGGACACCGTCACAGGATATGATCGCCCGCCCTAAGCATCGGAATGTCGCTGTCCTGATTTACGAAACACATGCTGCAAAAGAATAAGGATGATTCCAGCAGATTGCTGGCATGTTCGGATCGGTGTCTGTCGTTTCTTAGCAACCGATTGATCATCCGAACAAATATGTCGATTACATAGCTCCGATCACCCCAGGTTTTCATTGAATTCCCCTCACCCATTTTGTTGCCAGAAACGAAATTATTTCTTTTATGAATTTCTGTTTGAATGCACTTGGCAAAGAACTTGATATGTTCCTCGAACCTCTACAATTCGATTCCTTCTTCCTCTCTTCCACCTCCATTCCTATCTATGACGTTTGACATTGTCTGGCTTCAGGAACTGCATTTGATTGCCAAGCCGCGTTGACACTTCCAATAAAATATGGGCCAATCAATGGCCCATTTCGATTCGGCTGAAAAGGCTATGTGCCTCTCACATAGTGCCTACGCACTGAGAGGGGTACAGAATCTTCCTGTTGTGATATACACTTCAGTGAATTTAAAAAAAATGACGCCTTACCGTATGAAACCCCTTTTTTACGCCCGATACTCCCCTATCTTCAAGTTAAGATCGTGTGCTCTTAAAAGTACAACGCAGCCTTTTCAGCACATTCGAAATTGTTAAGCACAGTAGAGTTTAATCCAGTTTTCACCACCAAGGCCGTCTGCCGATCAGTCATTCAAACTCATCGAAAAATGATTTAGAAATCCTTCGTTACACTATAATACTTGAGCTCATTTAAGATGGGTGAATTTCAATTCGAAAATTAACAGTGATGCCTTGTGACGCCGACTTTTTTGTTCCAACTGTAGTCAACTGTAGTCAACCGCACTACAGACGTTATGTACCCCTCATGGTGCTTAGGCACTATGCGAGGGAAACGTCAAGTACCCTGGGATCGAAATTTTCGAGAGCCAGTGCCTGGAATCGAACCCGGGACCGCCGAGCCACGGTTAGTTAACTGGTAATTACGAAATGAACGCCACGTAGTGTTAAAACGCAGCGGCCACCGAGTTTACACGGTCATCGCCTGCTGAACTATTGAATAATCGAATAGAAGAAATCCGTTACCAAGTCCATGTAAAACCGCAACAATTTCGGGAATATTATAATGCTTGGGTTGTTGCTGGTAGTGGCCACTTTTCATGTCACTTATCATGTTTTCCCGTCGGTCGCTTGGTGGTTGTGAGACTTGGGGACAAATCTCAAACTTTGACCCGTGCGCCCCGCCCACACCACATGCGCACATGGATTTTGATGCATTTTTTGTAGATCTGTTTCTGGAAAGTGAGTCTGGGTTTGCCGTGATCGGGGTGGCTAATGGGTTTCATCTATATCGAGGTCTTTCTGTACTAAGACCTCACCATTACGCAATTGACTTTTTTATCGGTGCGTTATCGTTCTATGGCTTTGGGATTTTTTTCTTTTTACAACTCAATTTGATCAAGTGGTACGCTCAAGAGTGAAACTTTTTTTTCATATATTATTTTCATCATTTGCGCCAACTTCATTACAGCTCAGCTTAGCCGCACATGTAACCAGAAAGTCAAGCAAGTGACTTTGTTTCATTATAATGAAACCATTATAAAAATGGGGGTTGTACAGGGACAGGCCGGACGAAAAAAGACGAACAAGAGATGACGATAACTCTTCTAATATAATAATAGTAAACTATTATTTAAAATGAAAAAATGAAACTAGAAAACAGTGGGATCTGACGCTAAAGCTAAGATGATGACTATTAATTTTTAAATAATTTTAAGGAAGAGTTATCGCCAACTCTTGTTCGTCTTTTTTCGACCGGCCTGTCCCGGGCACAACCCGTACCGTTGCGAGAATATCGGGTGTAGCTATATT
This sequence comes from Mycogona germanica, assembly GCA_034698785.1. Lineage (NCBI taxonomy): Eukaryota > Metazoa > Arthropoda > Diplopoda > Chordeumatida > Chordeumatidae > Mycogona > Mycogona germanica. The sequence continues at coordinate 9,590 of JAQGBY010002976.1, read as the reverse complement.
ATTGTTACATTTTTTTATGTTACTATTGAGATTGATCGACCTTGAGGATGCTTCCACTTTCTCACACTTGTGGGAAAGGTAGGATGTGGCAATCATCATGATGTCATGTCATGACAGTCGTATAGGTGATGTCATTTGCGTGCGTGGGTTTGTTTATGCCTGCCGTGTTTTGTGCTGGTATATTCAATGAATACGCACTTCGGTTTTGGCTATTGTTTCTCTACAGCATGCGAATGAAAATTAGCGATAGTTTTTCTTTTGGTGTAAAATACAGAGTATATGTAGTCACCAGCCAGCATTGTGGGTGGGTTCATGATTGATGACGATCACGAACGTGCTTGGGCTTAGAAAGTACATATCTGGCGTCACTTATTTTAACCAGGAATCGTCAAGACAATCATGGAGCAGCAAAAATTTCTGGAAGGCTACGTTATTCCACTCAGGGTTTTAATTTAAATGTTTGAATTGATAAATTGTCACCAGTTGCCATTTTTTGTGGTCATTCTTGAAATGAAATGTGTTTAAAGATAATGAAATAAATGTATTATCTCCTGAGGCTCCGATGCGAACACTCCGCTCGCCTTTGAGTGAAAACTGAAATTAGTTCAGCTGTGTAGCGTTCGTTGAACACCTAATTCGAGTAATATCTCTGGAGGATTCTAGTAATTGTAACCCATTTTTGGCGTGGGCTTCATTAGTCAGGAGAATATCGAATGAAATTGCTTTTTTCTTTTCTTTTCTTTTAATTGTTTTTGTCCTTTTCATTTTGTTCCAATATTATCTTGATATCGTCACTTACATGAAGGACTTAGGACCTAGTACTGGCTAATTCTATTCGGGATATATCTTGAGAGCATAAGCGAAATTTCGTGCTTGTCCGCGACCATAAAACTCGTATAAAATTCTGCCAGCCGTAAATCGCATCTCTCTCGGTCTCGCTTTCATCAGTAAATGGCCCAGGGAGATTAGTTGACACTGATGTTAATCTAGTGATCGATGGACGAGATCTTTGTGTGCGAACGTACGTACACTATCGACCGAATTTTATTCGTGTTGTCAAGCGCTATTGGATATATATTGTAGAAGTTTTGACGACCTGATCTAGTTACGTCACTCATATTCGCTATGTTTCACTCGTATTTGCATAGTACTATTCTAACATTTAAAATATTATACCGTACTCTCGGAGGGAGTGTAGATTTAATTTTCATTAAATAATCAATTATAATGTATGTGTCAATCTTGCAAATGTATTTGTTATAGCTAACCACCCTGCGCCGTCGTTTCCATTCATCAAAAATTGTTGAGGTTATTTCTGGTGTGATTGTGCTCCACACGTCTCTTCACATTTTCCAAAGGCCTGTCATTCTAGTTGTTTTGCGATGAAAAAGTTATGAAAGTTATGAAAACATATTCCAATTCGATTTTTCAAATTCTGTTGATATTGGGTTGTTTTCTTTGCAGTGTGGCTTGTTGCTTTGTCGTGATGCAGGGTGATTTTTTGGAACTCACCTGGGTAAAATTTAGGAACCTCTTTTTCCAAATGATGCTTTAAAACATAAGTGATGTAGTAGTCGGCGTTGCAATACCGACTGGGCTACGACGACTCGTTACAATTGCGTAGTCAATTGATCTCTGGAAAACTCAGATATTTCGTCTAGACGAATCAACCTATTTCCTCAGCTGCGATTTTGGTGGCTCTGCATGCATGGATGTGTACAAGATCTGCGTTTTCCGCCGGTAATGAGCAGCATTCCGCCGCGACGCTTATAATAGGACGGCGAAAATCAATAGCTGCCCCCTTTTTATCGGGCGACGTTGAAAAAAAAGTTCCTTTTTCCAATTTCATTTTTAATGCTTCCTTAGTTCCTTTTTAAGTCCACATTCAGCCTTGTCGTCGCGGTTCCTCAATATCGTTCATTGGGTGCAGTCGATCACAAATAAAGCTGAACGTTTGGGGAAAGCCTTTGCCCATTGTTACAGCGACATTGCTGACCAAAAAACAAAGAAAAATTGTTTGAACGGAAACATCTTCGGAAGAAAAATCTTCGACGCCCTGTGATTGGATGATTTGGTGACGTCACCACATCAAACGAATGACGTTGTCGATTTCAAGAAGTTTTTTGTTCCAAAATCCTGAGATTTCGAAAAAGCACTGTTGGCGCGCAATGTTCACCCTGATATTATACTGAGTAGATCATGTATTGTTTTTTTGGCTTTATTATTATGCCAGTAATGACTATAAAAGTGGCGTTTATGGATTTTGGGTGGATCGGTGTCTACGGACCAAATTGCCACTGCACGCATTGTTTTAATATTCGCCGGTGTTTGCTCCGAATATTCACTTGCGCAGTTGGTTCCATACATCTAGATGCAGGGCAGTCGACTACCAACCACGCATCCATGGCAGGAGGTTGGGCTATTAATTCGCCCAGCAGTCGGGCACGTTGTCTCGCATTCGGTCATGTAGATTCGGTTTATGTCTTTTTATATCGCTGGTTAGACGTATATTAACTGGTTCTTAACACTCGCCCCTAGTGCCTTGTTGAGTTGGACCCCCCCGGTTGTGGGAATCCCAAAATGCACAACACCCACTATACGTAGTTGGACGATTAAACAGAAAGCAGAAAGAAAACTGCAATTTATTTAAGGTAGCAATGGCAATACCATATATTAATTCTTAAAAGTATGATCGGTTAGTTTCTCCATCGAACGATTCCTTCAGACTGAGGTTAGATGAGGTGGTTTAATTTGTGTGACCACTCTAACCCATGTGGCTGCCGCATAATTACAAGTGCGCTATTCCTTTGGTGGTGATGGCGATGTCTCACGAATACAGAGGGGTATATATTTGGCCCAGTCTGCGCTTCTACTGGTACATGATTGGGACGAATTGCACCTACATGTGCACCAGACATTTGGTCATGGGCGCTTCAGCGGCTCTACAGAACCAGAACACGTAATTGGGGGATTAGGACAGGCGAGGCAGCCTCGATCGTTTAGTCTGGAAAGCGGTCGTGAAAACGTAGAAACGTGGAGCAGACATTTTTGCCACCGTCGTGAGATGTTTGAGATCTTACCTGAGGGCGCCGTCTGAGCGGCCTGGACTAGTGACGACTCTTTAAGTTTTAACCGTGCTTCTGGGTAATGAGTTGAATTTAGTTTTAGAGCAGCGTCTTTTAATTAAATTGAAATGTTTGGTGGTTCCAGGCTGGCTTGGGATTAAAGCAGAACGGAGTGGCGAACTTCACAAAATGTAATGTGTTGTTCGAGCCAACAGGCGGGTTCTATTGAAAAAAGAACATGGCGGTTTTGGTAACTAAATAATGGAATTAAATAGAGGGCGCCACTAGATTGAGATGATCGATTAGATATTTGAGACAAATGATTTGGTCATTGACGATCTGCGAAGCTGGTATCTCGGGTTCGGAATTAAATTGTGTTTCACAAGTTTTCATTTCATTCCTTTCATATCAGAGAGGGGTACAGAATCTTCATGTTGTGACCCGTCACTTCAGTGAATTAAAAAAAAATATATACATTCATCTGACAATAGTCTTGCTAACTCTGACGTCGACACGCCCCAGTCGAGTCCTCGGTTTTGCCCTTTATTTTTTTAAAGGCGATGTCAGTAATTTTTTGCGGTATATAAAATTCGGCCCCTTCAGATCAGCCGAATTACATCCCACCATATGCTTCTGAAAAATACGACAATATATTTCTTTCTTGGACTTGACATAGACCTCGTTTTCTGTGCCTTCTATCTGATCTCAAATGTCCGGAGCCCACAAAATTACAACGCACCCGCCTGTAAAGCGTCGGGCCAAAACGAATATGTGAACGGGCCCGTCGTCCCGCGACACGAATGTCTGATGATAACTTAGACGAGTATAAAGCGAATGACTAGTTTTGTCGTGGGGGACCCATGTACGAGCTGTAATTCTAAGTTTGGTTGGTTGGAGCGAGCACTAAATTTGTACTGCATTGTGGTGGTCATGTGCGAAGGGATCCAGGACGACCGCCTCTCAATGATTTAACTTTGTGCAGTCAATGTTCCATTGCCAAGGGTGAACAATCAGGGCATTTGCCCGGGGTTTAACCCACCGGCCTACTGGTTAATTTGTTTTCTATGACGCATTTCCTTCTGTGCACAGTTTCATCAAACTGAATGGATGAGCCCGGTCCGGCCATGGTGATGTCCGGCCATTCCGTACCACCGTGACGCTTTTACTCAAATTGGTGATACTGATAGTTCTTAATATTTCTTTGTCTTTTGATTTTGTAAGAATTACAAAAAAATACAAAAATCATGAGTAACATCCAGCAAACAATACGGTAGTAAGCAGAAATGTCAAGCTATGGGAGATAGGGGAGCTGCGACCTCGGCAGCTCATCCAGGGTGCTGCCATATTTGTACGTATGTAGACCACACAAGAGACACTTTTGCCGCCACAAAGACCGAACCCCTCCAATAATGACCTGTTTACATCACAATGCAATTGACACTGTTTTGTATTCGGGGAATGTCGTGTGAAGATGCTTTTGTGCGGCTCTATATTGGCTCGTGTGCGTGGCTGCTTTGAAGGACCTATTTTTGGTGAGAATGCGCTGGGGACCAGGGACTATCGGAGCACATCTGAGCAATCATTGCTCGATTTTTTATTGCTTGCATTGAAGCTGAATACGTGAAATATTGAGGCGCGGATTTCAGCAAAGTCATGATTACTTCTATAAAATGATTTTTTTGCATGGGTTTATTGCATTCCCGCCTCACAGGGTGCACGTTAAAGATTGTACTATTGCTTGTACTAAGCCGGGGCTAGGCGAGATTACCAGGTCGCCTCCTGGTTTTTAGGTGGACAACAGGCTGGTGGACCTCCTTAACAATACGATGTGAGCCACGAGCTTGGCCAACTACAAGAAAACATTAACGATGTTTTGATTCGGCATGACAATGGGGCTGTTGAACTTAGCAGTCTTAAATAATTCAATTTCAAAAATACATATATATATATATTATTTTGTTTCCTTCAACCTAGTCTCCAGTGGGCAATTAGAGAGAACTGGAAGACCTAGAAGCAGATATTCTTCCTTGCTGTTATGGTATCATTGTGCGTTAAAGGTATCAATCAGGCAAACTAGACAAAATTACCACGTGAATTCCTGGGGTTTCTCAGGGCTGGAGCACGCTGGTGAACCTTTTTAACAAATATCTTACAAATATGTAGCGTCACTATGTCCTGAGGTCTTCGACTGGCGGCGCAAGGAAGCCTATGCGCATGAAACGATGCCATATTTATTATTCACAGACCTCAGTTTTACGAACTAATAGCACTCCTGTTTCACTTCCGATTTGGATAATAATTATGCTACTTCAGTGCCACAGTACATGCCTATCTCTCATTTTTGTAACTTGAAGATTACTCTTTATTGTGGATTTCAGGGCCTCACTAGGATTCTCCAATTACGGGCATATGTAAATATTTGTTTAGAGAAGGTCAAGTATGCTTGGGAGATCCGCTCTGCCCTGTAGTCACTACGGTTGAGAAAGGAAGACCACGCCCACCTTGAACAGAATTTCGAAATCGCGATTGCAGATACTCGTATGTATAATCAAGGTTTATCTCCAAAAGTGTTTGCTGGAGGCTTTCGCAGTCTGTAAACAATCCAAGCGATTTTGCGTCTAGAGACTTATCACGCTACCCGTTCGGCGCCCTCTGTCGGCCAAAGGAAAATGTTGACCCTATTGTGTTGTAATATATTTTTCCGACATTTAGGTAAACGATAAACGAACTATAATGCTTAGAAGCATCAACCCATTGGATGATGGAGTCGCGGCGTTTTTGGTGTCGTTCCCTGAGGCGAGTACCAGAAACGAAGTTTTATAAAAATCAAAATTCCCAAGGTGGTGCCAATCGTTAGCGAGACCAGAGGAAGTGGTATGGGGGGGCCTCCAGTGTTCCAGTGTTAATGAGTGTCCCCTTACTTGCAGGCGTCATATACATGTATGTTGAGACGAAATCGATATGGCGAGATCGGATGCTGCTTGAAGCGTACAAGGAAGGGCGCCCTTATATTCGTTTCGCGCCACACAATGAATGCTTCGTTTAAGCTAGGGCTGGATATAAAACTGGCAATTTGGAAGTTCTCAATTGGAAGGAAGGGACTGTTCACGTAAACATTTTCTGCAGCCATGACATTTCAGTGAAATTCGAAATCAACTAGCTTCAATATTACTTGAGCTATAAGGAAACAGCGGTCCTGAGCGTACCATCTCTCCAGAACGCAAGATCTGAGTTCGATTCTGCGTCTGGGTGAACTTTACGGTGGCGAACGGCGAACTGAGGTTGCGCTCTGTCTGCATGTACGAACAACTGGCTCACGACAAAGTGACGACGTCGACGAAATATGTAACGTTTTTTGTGTCTTTTAACCAGCAGGAAATGGAATTACTGTTCGGCCAGGCGTGTTGTTCCCTGTGTTTTCTATGAGTCTACATACAGTATGACGTTATATGAATTCATTGGGCGAGCCCAACGCCGCGTCTTATTGGTGTAATATTCGGGTCATCGGTGTTTGCTTTTTATGAGTTTCGTCGGAAATGGCTTTTATATATGCAGGCAGCCCACATACAATCTGTTCCGGACGAACCAACCATATCTGAGAGTTTGCGCATGCGCTTTCCAATTAACGTCTACGTGATATGCGAAAAAGGCTTTTGCGACTTCCGGTTTCTCGATTGGCGAAAAAAATCCTTTGCGTGTCTTGAAAATTGTCGGAATTAGTTGAGTTTTAGGAAGAAAGTGGAATTAGCTGAAGCCTAAGGACACCTGGACTAGACCATTCGACATGTTTACAATGCAATTACGTAGTCTACATCCGAAAACATGCGCGGATATCTTGTTGTAACACTACAATTTTTGAAGTTATAATTGTAGTAACCTTTGTTATTGCCTAAATTGTGCACCTCTCAACCTACTGTGCAAGTCCTTTTCTACTTTGGTGGAATTGTCAATTGTCTTTTGCCCTATGGTGCTCTGATCCGAATGTTCTTATGTAGGAGTTTTGTGTTTTCTATTTGTGCCCTCTTGACGACTGACGTAAATTTCCGTCGTCGTCTTTTACGTCACCTCCGGACTTGTCATCTCCGCTGTGTCCATTAAGCTGTCCAGATGTCGTCACTGACTGCTTTCAATTTGGTCCGCCCTTTGATCTCTCGACTTGACTCGCGTATGGTTGTTAAAGGTGTTGGAGTGTGTCGACACTATTTTGCTTGTCCCATCATTTGCTTGTTTGTTGATTTCGTCGCAGCCCAGTGGCAGATGCCGGGATCGATTCCCGGTGCGGGACTAGTTTATTCGATCCCGGGAAGCTCATGCAAATGTGCAACCCTCGAATAATGCTGATGAAGTGCCGAACACTTGCAGCTGAAGGAAAGACATACGAAAAGGTGCATTAATCATTTCAAAGCACAATATGAAATTCTAGACTGATATGTTATTCTTTTTTAAATTAATTTCACTTTCTTGCTGAGTGTCTGACTTTAACAGATTCTGAATAAGACACGCAGTTGGCACAGTTGATCAACCGCGGTTGATGGCCCAGGGATCACGGTACGCCGAACAAACTGTGCATCAATCATTTTTGAATTATAAACTGGATTAAAACTGCAGCATTCGTTTTGCTGAATTGTTAAAGTGGGCAATGGACGTTATACTTTATTGAAACTGTTCTCGATGTCACCTGCTGTAGCGTGGACACCGTATAACCTGTTCGTGTGCACCTTGGCTTATCGACGCTGACCGAGTTGACATGTGTGGGGGAGCACTTCATTTCGGTCGACGCGATGCCGGCGCATAACTAATTAATGGCGGCATCATTAATTTGCGTGCGCGGCCCCCCCGCTCTTTCAAATGCGGCCCGGGCACGCGATCGTGTTGTTGCCCGAGCCGTAAAACGATCGGGTCGTCGGCGGCATAAAATTCGACGACCGTCAGCGGGCTCCCGTGTAACGACTCTTGGCAAGTTGATTGTCCGAGCACGCACACATCAGCTGGTCTGCTGGTCTTCAGTCTGCTAACATACATGTGCATACCGTGACGTACTCTGCTCATAAATTGTTAGTGATCTATCTGGCTAATATCCTGGTTACACTGTAAGCGTGCTTCAAGTTGCTTGAGAAATCTCAATTGTGCTGGGGATTGGGGGGGAAATAGTCCTTTGAGATCGTGTCCATCGCGAGCGATACAAATCACGTACTCGAACGATTCATATTAAAAGTTGAAGGCACCCTCTGAAGCACAAGTGAAATACTTGAGCACAATTGAGATAACGAATTGTCATTCGAGAGCGCCTAGTAGTTCTTTGTCAAATGACGGACGTGCGGCACGCCCCGATTCTGTTCAATGTCTAAACACACCTGCTCAAACATGCTTGGATTAAGTATGCTTGTTCAGTGTAACTAGGGTATAAAAGTCATTGAGGGTGCCTCAATGATTTGGAGCTCGTTCTGAGAGGATCACCTTAACGCCAAGTCGCATTCGTGGAGCCGGCCATAGTCTCATTCTCAATTGATCCTGGATCAGTTTCAGCTCATGGTCGTTGGCCTGCCGCTGCTTCATCGATTCAGAATTTCCGTTGCAAAAAAGAAAGAAAAGAGTTCGGTCTGCCAAATTACTTCTCCTGAGCGAATAGACCAATTGGCGCCTGAAAGTTGGTCGATTATGGCGCTAGCGATGGCGTCGAGTTGACTCACTATACTAGAGAATAATGTTCCCTTGTCCAAGTCTGCTGTTCATCAGCGGCCGTTATCCTTAGTGGTTGTCTGCCAAATGCGATCGAATCTGTTCGATCGATCGATACTCTTTTTCGCCCTTCTATTCGTACCATGTACCGTATATCTGATATAGTTTGCGAAAATGTAGTGCGGCGGAGGTTACGACGAGATCAAACGCAAGATGGTTTCCACCACCAGGTGGGTCACAGCTTTCGAATGCGACATTGGCAGGCGCCGAGTCTCCCAGTAGCAATACATTTTTGCCAACTGTCTAGTGTTTGCTATAGGGGCGATGTCTTATCGAAACGTCAGGCGCGCTTATCGGGGGTAGCTCAACACTGTGAAGTCAGAAGAGCAAAACTGAACTTAACTGACTTCTATCTAACTACAGCGAAGTGATTGCGCCAACTGGTTTTCTGGAACTACACCAGAAACGCCAGTAACTAACTGAATGTCAAACACGGCTTCCACAGTCGGATGTCACGTTTGCACAACTTCCTTTTGCGCGTTCTAGTTTACGCAATCGGCATTGGAGAGTGTTTACCTTATTTTTTAAAACTTTTAATTTGTAACGACAAATAAAAGAAATTGTGAACATTAATTGAAGTCCCCTTCCCCAAGAGCTCCAATACAACAGAGCAGCACCATGTCAATATTTGCGCATGTGTGTGAAAAGGAACAGTGAAAGGTCTCATCCCTCTCGAAAAATACGAACCGATAGAGACCGATTGACCGGAAGGTGTCGAGTGGTTGAGAGGTAGCGCGTTCGCCTCAAAAACCCGTGATCGCGGTTTCGATTCCGGCCGACACCTTC